>JADRCD010131218.1:0-12440 GCA_019843815.1 Montemys delectorum | reverse complement strand
AAAAACATCTGAATTGTGTCTTTTTGGGCACTGTGACCTATGTGTCTGTGTTGCAGTAAATATTAAATAAGATCTGGCATGTTCCCACTACAGTGCAGGCACTGGCGGGCCACAACACTATACTCTGGCAGGGTCCCACCTGCTCTGTCCCACACTTCAGTAACCAAATTGATCCTCCCACCTCACGGTTAGATATCATGATACCCAGTAACCCAATAAAATCAAAACTCTTAAAGCATATAGTAATCAATCAGATTATGTATCAATAAAATCACAATTTACAAGATGCCAATACAGTAATTCCAGAGTCAATTGATAATGATAAAAGCTTTAGCTCAATTATTCTAATCTTATGATATCATAGCTACCTGTGGCTGGTTCAAGCCATGCTGGTTCACATCCGCCTCCGTTCTCCTCCTTTTCTCTCCCTTGAGATGCTGTCTCTGCAATTCTTAGCTCAGACTCCCTTTTCCCTGTCCAATCACAGGCCTCTGCACTAATATAATTGAACAGGGAAAATCCTGCAACGTGTCTGTGCTTATAACAATAATACATTGTTTTGATTACTGTCATATTATTCTGATTACATAGCTTTGGAATAAGTTTTGAAATTTGGATATGTGGATTTTCAAAATGTTTGGCTGTTTGTCCCTGGTATTTTACAATGAAGTTTTCTTTGTACAGTCTTGTTTTACTTATTGATATTATTTGTTCATATAACCATAATTCAATGTCTTTAGTTTGTTTTGTTTTGTTTTGTTTTTTCCCCGAGACAGGGTTTCTCTGTATAGCCCTGACTGTCCTGGAACTCACTCTGTAGACCAGGCTGGCCTCGAAATGAGAAGTCGGCCTGCCTCTGCCTCCCCACCGCTGGGATTAAAGGCGTGTGTGCGCCACCACTGCCCAGCTAATGTCTTCAGTTTTTTTTCTGCTTGAGCCGAGCTCACTTGAGTAAATAGATTTTAAATCCTTCCTTCTGAGTTTTCAACTTGCTTTTCTCAAGTTCAGGTGCATGTAACTGACTCTAGTTAGCATTCCCTCTAGTGTGAGGTCTCAGGCAAGAGCACCACTCTTCCTGACTTGTTTCTATACCTTTAACTGGATTTTCATCTAAATTAGTCTAGAGGTGTTTTTCTGCTTTCTTTTAACTAAATTAACAACCTTAGCTTCTAGAGCCTTTTCATTTAAACTTTTGGATTTTTTTCATTTGTGTCTCTCTGTGTATCATGAACTTTTCTTGGTTTTCATGTGCTCTTTAACTTTTAGGACTGAGCTGGAAAACATTTACAAAGATTTGGACTGAACTCATTAGAAAATTTATAGCATTGTCCTATTAAAAGTCTGATGACAATACTTTGAATATTTTACTCATTTTGATAAAAGTGTTCAAGTGTTTTACATAGTATTATTATAAATAGAAAATGTTCCTAAGTATCTGAAATAAGACTCTACTGAGTTCCAGAATGTTGTCACTTTTACAAAGGAAGCTAAATCGCTGTTAAGATCCGGAAACTCAGAAATTAGTTTGGATAGCTGATAATCCTATTTGGTCAAAATAGGAAAGACCAGTGTGAGCTAAGGAGCATTTGATGATGACAGAGTTGGCAGAAAAGTATAAAGAATATATCCATTATGTTTTGCTATTCTTGGATTCATGTTTATTTGTTTTTATTGCATTCTTGGGTTACTGTTATTGCAGAATAGTAAAGAGCTGCTAGCTCTCATGCTTTACAACATTGCCCTTTCATTGTTTCCTATGGTTTGGTCTTATTTACAGGACCTCCTCCTATCCCTGCAGAACCTGTTGTTATACCTGAAGCAGCATATGTTTCAAAAGTACAATATGGTAGGTAAAGTTCTGTTTAGAAAATTAACCCATTGAAAAATTAAAATGCACAGATATGAAGATATACCTTAACATTTTATTCAGAGTATTCATACTTCTATTAAAAGAGAAGTTTCCCCTTAAAAATTGCTTGTAGGAAGAGAAATGAGGTTGGAGAAGAAAGATTTAAAAAGGGATTTAAGCCAGTTCCAATGGTATGGCTATATATAAATCCTAGCTGCTCTGTGAGCTGTGGCAGGAGAATAGATTCAAGGCTTGCCACTCCATCAAACAGCCTGTCTGTCAGTTTAGTGAGTCTTGTCTAAAAATATAAGAGGGATCTTAGGCATAGCTTGGTAGTAGAATACTTACCTACATGGTGTAAGAACTTTGGCTCAATTGTCAGAATGACACAAAATAGTTGGGAGGGCATGTCCTCTTAATAAGGAGCTAGATTAATAGAGCATGTACATGTTATACATATATACATGCAGACAAAAATAGGAAAATACATCTTTAAAAATCATATATATGTATGTATGTGTGTGTATATATATATGTGTGTGTGTGTGTGTATATCCAGTTGAATTTATATGTGACCAAAGACTGATTAATTCTTGTTACACTATAATTTCTTCATTTTAAAAATTGTTTTTAAAGCAATTACCTCATCAAATAATCATGAGGATTGGGTTGATAGGCATAAAATACATGAGTAACTGGCACACAGCAAATCCTCGTTAAATTAGAACTTTCATTGTTTTATTGTGACTCTATCTCATTCAGTATTGTAGCAGTGTGTCCTTGACTGGCACACCATCATCTCCTGGATGATGCGTTTTTCTAGTCAGCCTTACTGTTGTATTCATCTTCCTAAGACAGACAAAGATCTCAAGATGTTTTTGCATGGACAGACAGGGAAAGTAAGCATATTCAAAGGACAAAATCCAGCAAGAGATAGGTATAGCCACTTGACCTCAAAGGTATAAGGATTCATGAATAGCCTCGAGGGCTCAGTCTACATGGGTTATTGCATAATGTTGGAAGAAGTTTTACCGATCCAATCAGTCTCTATAGATGTATGTAATGACCAAGGGGTTAAATTTCAAATAATAATCTAGATCACATTACCCTGGGAAAACGGATTATAGTATGAGTCCGAAAAGATAGTTTAAAATATATTGTAAAAATAAAGTCCAGTTTGGAAAGTTGAGTTTTGGAGCCAAGTGTCAGAAAAAGGGGAGCAAACAAATATATGATGTTATAATAGGAATCAAATGTTAAAGCTTTTGAAAAATAAAAAAAATTTGAGACCCACAAAAAGTTTACTGAGTACTTTGTGTTGGCCCAGTTATCAAGGTGGTCAGTAGTTTACAGCCTATCTACGTTGCAGAATATTTTAGTGGACTATATCTGCATGAGAATAGTATTATGTTGTCTCTGAAAATAGATCCAGGTTATTCATGACAATGGGGTTCCCTTGAAATTAGCAACTTTGACTTGTAGTCAAAGAAGTGGTGTAGTAAGACTGGAGAGGTGGTTCAGTAGTTAAGATCTCCTACTGCTCTTATAGAGGACCTCCATTCAGTTCCCAGCACTCAGAGCAGGCCATTCACAACTGCCTGTAACTCCAGTTCCAGGAGAATTTGACATCTCTGGTTCCTATGGGCACCTGCACTTACATATACACCACAATCAAGTAGGCTTTATCTCAGGGATGCAAAGTTGGTTCAATATATGAAAATCCATTAATGTAACCCATTATATAAACAAACTCAAAGAAAAAAATCACATGATCATCTCCTTAGATGCAGAAAAAGCATTTGACAAAATACAACATCCCTTCATGTTAAAAGTATTGGAGAAATCAGGAATTCAAGGCCCATACCTAAACATAATAAAAGCAATTTACTGCAAACCAACAGCCAATATCAAATTAAATGGAGACACATTTGAAGCAACCCCCCTAAAATCAGGACAAGACAAGGATGCCCTCTCCCCCCTGATCTATTCAATATAGAACTGGAAGTGCTAGCTAGAATAATAAGGCAACAAAAAGACATCAAGGGGTACAAATCGGCAAAGAAGAAATAAAAGTATCACGATTTGCAGATGATTTGATAGTATACATAAACTACCCCAAAATTCTACCAGGACACAGAACTTCTCCAGCTGATAAACAACTTTAGCAAATGGGCCAGATATAAAATCAACTCAAATCACTAGCCTTCCTAAAGGATAAACAGGTTGAGAAAGAAAGTAGAGAAACAACTCCCTTCACAATAGCCACAAATAATATAAAATATCTTGGGGTAACTCTAACCAAACAAGTGAAAGACCTATATGACAATAACTTCAAGTCTCTCAAGAAAGAAATTGAAGATGTCAGAAAATAGAGAGATCTCCCATGCTCATGGACTGGCAGAATTAAAATAGTAAAAATGGCCATCCTACCAAGGACAATCTACAGGTTCAGTGCAATTCCCATCAAAATCCCAACACAATTCTTCAAAGACATGGAAAGAGCAATTCTCAAATTCATCTGGAAAGGCAACTCCCCCCCCCAAAAAAAAAAACCAAAAAAAAAAACAAAACAAAACAAAAAAAACAGAATAGTCAAAACAATTCTTAGCAATAAAAGAACAGCTGGAAAAATCACCATCCCTGACCTCAAGCTTTACGACAGAGCAATAGTGATAAAAAAAAAACAAAACAAAAAAACTGCATGGTATTGGTACAGAGACAGACCCGTTGGAATAGAATTGAAGACCCAGAAATAAAACCACACACTTAGAGACACTTGATCTTTGACAATAATGCCAAAAATATACAATGGAAAAAAGAAAGCATCTTCAATAAATGGTGCTGGTCTAACTGACTGTATGTAGAAAAATGAAAATAGAACTATATTTGTCACCTTGCACAAAGCTCAAGTCCAAGTGGATCAAGGACCTCAACATAAAACCAGATACACTGAATCTAATAGAAGAGAAAGTGGGAAGGAGCCTTGAAATCATTGACACAGGGGAAAATTTACTAAACAGAACTCCAATGGCCCATGCTCTAAGATTAGGAATTGATAAATGGGACCTTATGAAACTGGGAAGTGTCTGTAAGGCAAAGAGCATAGTCAATAAGAAAAATTGGCAACCTACAGATTGGGAAAAAACTTCACTAACCCCACATGCTATAGAGGGCTATCTAAAATATATAACAAACTCAAGAAGCTAACCACCAAAAAAACCAAACAACCCAATCAAAAAATGGGGTATAGAACTAAACTGAGAATTCACAACGGGAGTCTTGAATGGCTGAGAAGCACCTAAAGAAATGTTCAAAGTCCTTAGTGATCAGAGAAATGCAAATCAAAACAACCCTGAGATTTCACCTTAAACCAATCAGGATGGCTAAGATCAAAACCTCAGGTGACAGCACATATTTTGTTAATTTGGATGGTGCCTCTGGGCCCTTAAGTTAGTTTATCCATCTTGTTGATTCTTTCAAAGAACCAGCTTTTGGTTTTGTTGATTCTTTGTATTGTTATTTCTTTCTATTTGGTTGATTTCTGCCCTGAGTTTGACTATTCCCTGCTGTCTACTACTCTCTCTCGGGTGAGTTTCCTTCTTTTTGTTCTAGAGTTTTCAGGTGTGCTGTTAAGTTGTTAGTGTAATATCTCTGCAGTTTCTTTACCAGGACTCTTTGTGCTATGAATTTTCCTCTTAACACTGCTTTCATTGTGTCCCATTAGTTTAGGTATGTTGTGCCTTCATTTTCATTAAATTCTAAAGTATTTCATTTCTTTTTCTATTTCTTCCTCGACCAAGTTATCATTGAGTGGGGATTTGTTCAGCTTCCATGTGTATGTGGGCTTTCTGTTGTTTTTATTTCTATTGAAGACTAGCCTTAGTCTGTGGTGATCTAATAGAATTCATGAGATTGTGTTTTTCTGTATCAGATGAGGTTTGTTTTGTGACCAAATATATGGTTGATTTTGGAGAAAGTATCATGAGGTGATGAGAAGAAGGTATATTCTTTTGTTTTAGGGTAGAATGTTCTGTAGATATCTGTTAAATACATTTGGTTCATAACCTCTATTAGTTCCACTGTTTCTCTGTTTAGTTTCTGTTTCAGTGACCTGTCCATTGGTGAGAGTGGGGAGTTGAAGTCTCCCACTATTATTGTGTGGGGTTCAATGTGTGTTTTGAGCTTTAGTAAAGTTTCTTTCATGAATGTGGGTGCTCTTGCTCAGAATTGAGACTTTCTCTTGGTGGATTTTTTCCCTTTGATGAATATGAAGTGTCCTTCCTTATCACTCTTGATAACTTTTGGTTGAAAGTCTATTTTATTGGATATTAGGATGGCAGCTCCAGCTTGTTTCCGGGGACCATTTGCTTGGAAGACCTTTTTCCATCCTTTTACTCTGAGATAGTGTCTGTCTTTGTTATTGAGGTGCGTTTCTTGTATGCAGAAAGATTCTGGATCTTTGCATATCCAGGCTGTTAGCTTATGCCTTTTTATAGGTGAGTTGAGTCCGTTAATATTGAGGGATACTAAATAGAGATGATTGTTGGTTCCTGATATGTTTGTTTTTGTAGGTGGCTTTATGTGCTTGTGGTTCTCTCCTTTTGGCTTTGTTGTGAGATTCTTAATATCTTATCTTTTCTTCAGTGCAAGTACCTTCCTTGTGTTAGAGTTTTCCTTCTAGGACCCTCTGTAGGGCTGGATTGGTAAATAGATACTGTTTGAATTTGCTTCTGTCCCAGAATATTTTGGTTTCTCCATCTATGTTGATTTGAGAGTTTTGCTGGGTATAGTAGCCTGGGCTGGCATTTGTGTTCTCCTAGAGTCTCCATGACCTCTGACCAGGCTCTTCAGGCTTTCGTAGTCTCTGTTGAGAAGTCTGGTGTAATTCTGACAGGTCTACTTTGTATGTTACTTGACCTTTTCCCTTGCAGCTTTTAATATTCTTTCTTTGTTTTGATTATTATGTGATGAGAGGATTTTCTTTTCTGGTCCCATTTATTTGGTGTTCTATAGGCTTCTTGTACCTTTATGACAATCTTTTTCTTTAGGTTGGAGAAGTTTTCTTCTGTGATTTTGTTGAAGACATTGTCAGGTCCTTTGAGCTGGAAATCTTTGTTCTCCTCTATTCCAGTTATTCTTAGATTTGGTCCTTTCATTGTGTCCTTAATTTCCTGGATGCTTTGGGTTAAGAGTTTTTTTATGTTTTGAATTTTCTTTGACACTTGTGTCAATCCCTTCTAAGGTATCTTCTACAGGGAGATTCTCTCTTCTGTCTCTTGTATTCTGTTGGTGATACGTATATCTGTAATTCTTGCCCTCTTTCCTAGGTTTTCCATTTCCAGGTTTGCCCCCATTTGTGTTTTCTTTATTGTTTCTACTTCCACTTTTAGGTCTTGGATCGCTTTATTCAATTCCTTCACCTGTTTCCCTGTGTTTCCCTGTATTTCTTTCATTAAGTTATGTATGTCCTCCTTAAAGGACTCTATTATCTTCTTGAGATAGGATTTTAGGACAGCTTCCTGATTTTCAGGAGTGTTGGTATATTCAGAGCTTGCTGTGGTGGGAGAACTGGGTTCTGATAATGCCCACATATATTGGCTTCTTTTGCTTATGGTCTTACACTTGCCTCTTGCCATCTGGACATCCCTCGTGTTTGTTGGTCTGGGTGATTCTTTCTGGAGTCTGTCTCTTTTGTCCCTGGGTTGCTTCAGGTCTCCTAGTAGGCCTGCTCCCCTGGCTGTAACAGACCACCTGTAGGGTCTTCCAACAGGTGGCTCCTCAGACAGACAGAGAAGCTGCTGATCTGTTGCCCTGGCTACAGTATATCTCCTGGGAGGCCTTCAGACTGTTTGTTCTTCAGTGAAGTAGTCAACCTTTTGTCCTGTGTGAAGGTGTTCTCCAGTGGAGCCTATGGACTGTGGTTTCTGTTACTCTGTGTTCAGCAGAACTCCAGGGAGCCTCTCAGTCTCTCCAGTCAGTTGCCCTACATGCCTTCAAGCTGTGGAGTCAACTGCTCTGAGTGCCGCAGATGCTCTAGGATGGCTCAGGATATTATGTCTTCATGGGAGCAAACCAGCTAGCAGTCAACTGCTCTGAGTGCAGCAGATCTCTAGGATGGATCAGGAGCAGACCAGCTAGGAGTCTGCTCCAGCAGAAAGGACGGGGTGAAAGGGGCAGAAGGACAGTCAAGAAGTTTTTTTAGTGGGAATATGGGGAAACTTTATCAGTAGTTCAAATGCTTTTGGTTTACACTGGTTCTCATTGGGGCAAGTTCTACATATTTTCTCCTGTGATGACTATGATGAATATTTTTTGATTGTTACAGGTTAGGGAAGTGGTATGTTGTAGCATGTAAGATAGACATTATTGTACAGCAAAAAAAAATCCCTATGTCTCAGATGAGTTTGAGAATCATATCTGAGTTCTACAAACTTAAACAGTGATGTTCAGATAGTAAGGTTAGTACTGACATACCATTCATAAGAAGTCACTCCAAGAGTTCTGTAACTTGTATTCTTTTACAACTGAATATAACCATAACAAAAAGTGGACATATCTCTATAAATCTCTAACTAATGTAACTGCAAAATGACACATCTCTTAGAAAAATAACAATCTTCTTCAAATTCATCTTGATTTTTATTTTTCCTAGAAGGGAGACAAGTCCAGTATGCCAAGATTTCACAGCTTGTTAAAGAAACATTTGGTCAACTAATTTCTAGTCATTCACAATATCTGAAATGTAGCAGTTCATTGGCTGCTTTCATTATTGAAAGAGGTAAGTCCATATATTTGGTATATGTTACTCTACAGAAAAATTAATACCTCAGTGATTTGAACCATACTGTATGTTTTATGTTCTGCTTCTGTAGACAGTGATTTTACATTGAGTTGAAGTGATGTTTTTTGATAGACGAGTCATTATATTCAAAGCTTCTCAAAGGTAAAGACAGAATGAAGTGACCAGGAACCAACAGAAAGCTGCAGAATAGTGAAGGGCCTTACATTTAAACCTTTCCCCACCAGAAGCCATGCCTTTCCACATCGACCCTCATTATAGCACACACCAAAGAGACAACAATACAAATTAATGTCTTTATTTTCAAATAAGAAAACATCAAAATATGAAAGAGTCTGTTCCTGTGGACCTTTTGATATTTCAGTTCTATTTTAACTTTATCTTGCCTTTTAATGTTTAGAGTTTGAATTTTGTATTAGAGATGTTGATAAAGCAATTTTTGGTATTTGATATATTCTTAAGAAATATTTATGATCCAGGTGGGAAGAGAATATATATATGTACATAATATACACATATATATTTATGTGTGTGTATACATATATATGTATGTATATGTATATATCATATTTATAATATACATCATATATCTCATATATCTTACATGTGCATATATATGTGTGTGTGTGTGTGTTTGTGTGTGTGTGTCTAAGATGATAAAAATGAAAACTGCTTTTAACCATGCAAACATGTGAGAATGTGGACATGTTGGCACATCCTTTTGCAGAACTCAGAAGTATGAGACAGGGGGATCATAATGTAAGAATCAGCCTGGAATTGCATAATTAGGCCCTGTTTCAAAAAACCAAATTATGAGGATTCATAGATCACTGAATAAAAACCTTCTGCATCAGGCAAGACTAAAGCTAAAACTTTAAATGCTAGTGGTTTCCCTCAAGAGGAGAGAAATTATTTTTAGACAGGGGAAGGCATTAGGAACAAATGTGGTGGAAAATATTTATTGGGGGCAGCAAGGAGGTGAATTTATTAACAATACATGTTAGTGTATATATATATATATATGTGTGTGTACACATATATATATACACACAGAAGTAAAATAAAATATATTTAAATTGGTAAGATATGGTATTTGACTACTTAAAAGCCAGTCAAAATTAGATTTAATAAGATTAATAATGCAAAAGATATTAGATATGAAATAAGCACAGTTGAAGCTGTTGCACTGGAATTTCTGTGTAAGAACTGGGAACATGAACAGAAATAGAAAACTCTGTATTTAAATCAATAATGTGCAGGTGATAACAATATAGTAGTATAAGGAAGAATCATCCCTTCAAGTTCATGCAGTAGAGTGGTGCGTGACTCCCATGTGCACCGAAATTCTGGAAGGTGTCATGAAGTTGTATGAAGAATATAAGAGGGAATTAAAATGTTTTAGGAAATGCAAGTGTGTATGTGGGTTAGTGAAGCCTGCGGGAAGCCAAGCGGACACCCCTGCAGTAACTGTGCTTTCCTTGACTGCACTACCTGGCTTCCTTGCCTTCTTGTTTCAGTTGGGTTGTGAGACGCTAACTAGAAAATGGACAGATCTTGGAAAGTACCGATTAAGTGAGCTGATACGGGGCCCGAAAGAAAATCATATTCTCTGTCTTACACAGATCTTAACTTACAACGTTGGCATGTGTGTAGATAAGTGGAGTGGGTACAGGCTGTGAAGCTCGGTAGGAGGCGAGTTGGTGTTAAGGAAAGGGAGGAGGAACAAAAGGGTACGTGGGGTAGAAAAGCAGAGAGGGGCCTGTTGAGGTGGAATGCTGTAAGGTACAGAGGGGGACCAAAGGACGGAAGCAAACGCAAAACTTGTTTGATAACTGCTACAATAAATGAGGAGAAAGATAAATGAGGAGAAATAAATGAGGAGACATCTTTATTTATTTATAAATAAAATAAATGAGAAGAAATCTTCTGGCTTTGGCATTCCATTCAAGTAAACAGGCCCTTGTCAGTCGTGTACTGCAGGACTTATCATTGATGTCAATTCTGTAGACATTTCACAACAAAACACAGATATATGCATACATCACACAAATAAAACTAAAATATTTTTTAAATGAGGATAAAAGTAGAGCTTGAGCGTAGAAAGGGAGGTTAACTAACAACTTGCTGCTGTTTCAGCTGGACATCATGAAGTTGTGGCTCTAGGCACAGGCGAATACAACTATAGCCAGTGCGTCAAGCCGAATGGAAGGGTGCTGCATGATACTCATGCAGTTGTCACAGCGAGAAGGTCTCTCCTTAGGTAAGGTAAAGGGTGTGTTAATGCCTTCAGCAGTAATGTTCTCAGACCAAAGTAACTACATAGGAATTTTCCTGTTTTCAAGTGGAACAGTACTCATAACAGAGCACAGAGTTTCAACCTCTAACCCAAGTCATTTTATATTCTTAAGTTGTGGTAACATCGCCATGGTAATTATAGTGTATTGTGTACGTTTTGGTGACTTCTTGAGAACTAACTTTTAAGAGCACTACAAGATAGCTGGAGAGATGACTCCGAAGTTGAGAGCACTGACTGCTGTTCTGAAGGTCCTGAGTTCAATTCCCAGCAACCACATGGAGGCTCAGATCTGCAGTCCTCTTCTGGCATGAAGGCATACATGCAGGCCAGAATACTAACTAACTAACTAACTAACTAAATAAATAAATAAATAAATATTTTTAATTATTCTTTTTTTTACAGTCCAGTCATTATCTCCCTCCCGATCTGCCCTCATCCCATACCTCCTCTCCCATCTCCAAGAGGATGTCCCCACTCCCCACCCCTATGCCACCAGCCCTCCCACTCCCTGGGGCCCCAAGTCTCTTGAGGGCTAGGTGCATCTCCTTTCACTGGCGCCAGACCAGGCAGTCCTCTGCTGTCTGTGTGTTGGGGCCTCACATCAGCTAGTGTCTGCTGCCGGGTTGGTGGCTCCGTGTCTGAGAGATCTCCTGGGTCCAGGGCAGCTGAGACGGCTGGTCCTCCTATGGGGCTTCTTTCCTCCTCAGCCTCTTCAACCCTTTTCCTAATTCATCCACAGGGGTCCCAGCTCCTGTTTTGGTTGGGTGCAAGTATATGCATCTGACTCTTTCAGCCGCTCATTAGGCCTCTGGGAGGGCAGCCACACTAGGATCCTGTCTGTAAGCGCACCATAGCCTCAGTAATAGTGTCAGGCCTTGGAGCCTCCCCTTGAGGTGGATCCCAATCTGAGCCTGTCACTGGGCCTCCTTTCCTCAGGCTCTTCTCTTTGTCCCTGCAGTTCTTCTACACAAAACAATTCTGGGTCAGAGTTTTTGACTGTGGGATGACAACCCCATCTCTCACTTGATGCCCTGTCCTTCTACTGGAGGTGGACTGTACAAGTCCCCTCTCTCCACTGTAGGGCCTTTTATCTAAGGTCCCTTCCTTTGAGTCCTGATAGTCTCTCACCTCCGAGGTCTCTGGTACATTCTAGAGGGTCCCCCAACTCCTCCCTGCTGAGGTTGCCTGTTTCCATTCTTTCTGCTGGTCCTCAGGGCTTCAGTCCTGTTTCCCCTGCACCCAATACCTGATCATGTTCCCCTTTCCCCTACCTTCTCCCATTCAGGCCCCCCACCCCAATTAACTGCTTTCTTCTCCCTCCCAAGTGGGATTGCGGCATCCTCATGTGGGCCCTCCAGCTTGTTAACCTTGAGTTCTGAGGATTGTATCCTGAGTATTCTGTATTTATTGGCTAATATCCACTTAGTAGTGAGTATATAACATGCATATCCTTTTGGGTCTGAGTTACGTCACTCAGATATAAATCTTTTTAAAAA
>JADRCD010131170.1:0-11840 GCA_019843815.1 Montemys delectorum | reverse complement strand
CTCTCTCTCTCTCTCTCTCTCTCTCTCTCTCTCTCTCTCTCTCTCTCCCTCTGTGTGTGTGTATGTGTGTGTGTGTGTGTGTGTGTGCGCGCGCGCGTGTGTTGGGAGTGGAGATTTGATGACATTAGTATAATTTTCTTTAGATGAGTCCTGGAGGAAAAAAAAAAAGCTTTACTTACAAAGATGCAAACAGTTCAATTTTTCCAAAAGAAACATAGCATTTAATTTTAGTCATTCTATGTATTTCAACTTCAACACTGATAATTTGCATGTTCTCATTTGTACTACATTAGCCTAAGAAGGGAAGAAAGTTAGTATAATTTTTGTATGTTTCTATGACACTCGGCTGGTTTTCCACAGAAAAACTGGGAATCACTACTCTCATTGTTTGTTTGTTTGTTTCTTTCTTTCCTTCTCTTTCTCTCTCTCTTCTCTCTTTTCTCTTTCTCTTTCCCTCCCTTCCTTCCTCCCTTCCTTCCTTCCTTCCTTCCTCCCTCCCTTCCTTCCTTCCTTCCTTTCTTTTAATTAATTTACATCTCAAATGCTAACACACATCCCCTTCTTGTCCCCGCCTCACAGAGTTCCTCCCTCCCATCCCCCACACCTGCTCCTCTGAGAGGGCGCCCCCTCCTGGTGGTACCTGAAAAGAGCACCCCTCCACCCTGGTGCCTAAACTCTGCAGGATTAGGCATATCCTCTCCCACTGAGGCCAGACAAGGTAGCCCTTTGCTGCGTTATGCTGGGGGTCTCACACCAGCCTGTTTATGCGTTTTGGTTGGTGGCTCAGTCTCTGGGAGCTCCCAGAGGCCCAGGTTAGTTGACACTGTTGGTCTTCCTATGGGGTTGCCATTGCCTTCAGCTCCTTCAATCCTTCTTCTAACTCTGCATAGAGGTCCCCGACCTCCGTCCAATGGTTGGCTGTGGGTTCCTGTATCTGTCTCAGTCCGCTCCTGGGTAGAGCCTCTCAGAGGACAGCCATGCTAGGCTCCTGTTGCCAAGCACAGCATAGTTTCAGTAATAGTGTCAGGAAGTAGTGCCTCTGGTGGGATAGGTCTCTGGTTGGGTTCCTCATTAGTCTGGGAGCTCACTACTCTGCTCTGTCTTTTTCCCCATATTTCTTTTAGACAGGAGCAATTTTGAATCAAAAGTTTTGAAGGTGGGTAGGTGTCCCCATCCCTCCACAGGGTGTCCTGCCTACCTCCTGGAGGTGGTCTCTTTAGCTTCCATATCCCCACTGTTGGGCATTTCAGCTTAGGTCACCCACATTGAGTCCTAGGGCCTTCCCTCATCCTGGGTCTCTGGGACTTCCTAGAGATTTTCCCCACTCCTCACAGCATATTCACCCCACCTAGCAGCTGCATATTTTCATTCATTCTCCTGGACCTCTGGGCCTCTCTCCTGTCTCTCCCCATACCTGAACTTGCCCTCCTATTACCCTCTTCCTCCCCTCTCCTACCCAGTTTCCTCCTTTCCTCTGCCTCCCATGACTATTTTGTTCCCTCTGCTAAATGAGATTCAAGCATTCTTACTTGGGCCTTCCTTCTTGTTCGTCTTCTTTGAGTTTGTATTTTATGGCTAATATCCACTTATAAGTGAGTACAAAAGCCTTCAACAAAATCCAATATCCCTTCATGTTAAAAGTCTTAGAGACATTAGTGATTCAAGGTATAAACTGAAACATAACGGAAGCCATATACAGCAAGCCAATAGCCAACATCAAATTAAATGGAGAGACACTTGAAGCAATCCCACTAAAATAAGGGACAAGACAAGGCTGCCCACTCTCTTCCTATATAATCAATATAGTACTCAAAGTTCTAGCTAGAGCAGCTAGACAACAAAGGGAGATCAAGAGGATACAAATTGGAAAGGAAGAAGTAAAAGTATTGCTATTTATGGATGATATATAGTATAGATAAGTGACCCTAAAAATTCTACCAGAGAATTCCTACAGCTGATAAACACCTTCAGCAAAGTGGCTGGACACAAAATTAATTTAAAAAAATCAGTAGCCTTTTATACAAATGATAAATGGGCTGAGAAATAAATTAGGGAAATGATACCCTTCACAGTAGCCACAAATATAATAAAATATCTTTGTGTAATTCTAACCAAGCAAGTTAAAGATCTGTATGACAAGTACTTAAAGTCCCTGAAGAAAGAAATTAAAGAAGAAAGAAATTAATATCAGAAGATTATCTCCCACACTCATTGATAGGTAAGATTAATATAGTGAAAATGCCCATCTTACCAAAAGCAATCTACAGATTCTGTGCAATCCAACAAAATTCCATCAAAATTCCAACACAATTCTTTACAGACTTTAAAAGAACAATTCTCACCTTCATATGGAAAAACAAAAAACCCAGGATAGCCAAAACAGTCCTGAACTGTAAAAGAACTTCTGGAGGAATTGCTACCCTAGACCTCAAGCTGCCCTACAGAGCAATAGTGATTAAAAACTGCATGGTATTGGTACAGTGACAGGCAGGTAGATCAATGGGATCTAATCAAAGATGCAGAAATAAATCCACACACCTATGGGCACTTGATTTTTGACAAAGAAGCCAAAACCATACAATGGAAAACAGAAAGCATCTTCAACAAATGGTGCTGGTCTATCTGAGCAAGGAGATCCATATCTATTACCCCGCACAAAACTCAAGTTCAAGTGGATTAAAAATATAAAACCAGATACACCGAATCTAATAGAAGAGAAGTAGCCTTGAACCCACTGGCCCAGGAGAAAGTTCCTGAACAGAACACCAAAGGCTCAGCTCAGGACCTTGAGAAACTGAGAAGCTCTATAAAGCTCTTCCTTTATAAAGGGCACCTTTCAGGGCTGACTGAGGGCAGAACTAGGGAGCAAGTCACCACAATAGACAAGGTAATGCACATCCTACTTCAGCATTTAACGTCTGCCTTTGTCTGAGTATAATCCTAAGGGGAGGGACTCAACTAAGGTCTTGTCATCTGACTCAATCCACTACAAAAATATACTTCAGTTGCACAGGTTGACAATAGTTAAGATTCAGAAATTTACCATCATGGCAGCCTGAGTCTAAATTTCAGCTTTGTTGTTTTCTTTCTTTTTTGAGACAGGATCTTGCTGTTTCTTTTAGGCTGGTTTCAAACTCTGGATCCTCCCTGCCTCAGCCTCCAAGTGCTGGGGTTAAAATGTGCACCATTCCACCAGCCTGTTTACCTTTGTTTTTAATCACTTGCTGACTTCAGTAAAGGTTTGTGAGATTTTTCTGACTTTAAGGAGAGAATAAATTAATAATAAAATGCCTGCTTTGTAAGTTTACTATGAAAATAAAGATCTTATAAGCTAAGATCATTTTTACCATACCATAATAATTCACACCATGCAGCTTATAAAAGGACAAAACAATAAAATATTTAAGCAAAGGATTTTTGTCTCCATTTTTTTTTTTTTGTAACTTGCGTCTGTTCCAACTGTTGGAGTTTCCCTTGGAGCTATAAAGCTAGTTCTCTTGTGCTCTCTTTAAAAAAAATAATGTCTAAAAAACATTTTAAAAATAAATGACCTGTTAAAAAGTATGGAGCAGCCATGATATGACCTTGAGAAACAGTTTATGAATTCTGAAAGGTTGAAGAAAAACATAATAATTAACTATATACTTGCCCATCCACACAGTAATTGAGGAAGTCCTGGTCCATCTGTTTTTATACCAGCTGTGCAGGCTTCACCCAGGAACTGTCAGGGAGAAAATGGTGCATACTGTAAAACTGAAGACTGCCACCCTTCATATTTCTCCTTCTAACTAAGGAGTTCAAGTATTTTTCTGGGCAAAGGGAATGGAATTGAATTGAACTGCTACTTTCTATCTATGGTAGGAGTCAATAAAGGTTGGTGGTCCAGGGGCACCTCCTTCAACCATGACTTTAGTTGCAGCTGTATAACATTTTAGGATGAAAGTCATGCCAACACAATCCTACAATGATTGGATCCAACAGTACCACATCATTGGGCTGAAGTGATATGTGTTTCTGTCAACATCAAAAATGTGGGAATAGGGCCGGGCGGTGGTGGTGCACGCCTTTAATCCCAGCACTTGGGAGGCAGAGGCAGGTGGATTTCTGAGTTCAAGGTCAGCCTGGTCTACAGAGTGAGTTCCAGGACAGCCAGAGCTTTACAGAGAAACCCTGTCTCGAACCCCCCCCCCCCAAAAAAATGTGGGAATAATGGATGTTATTTTGCTTGGAAATACTTTAAGGAATCCACTGGACTCTGCCCTGTTAAAGCAGCGCGGAACTCACATAATTCCTTCTGCATTTACCATCTCTGGTATACTTTAAATTTCTCATATGTAAGAGGTTAGCTATTCTCCAACTGTTATTCCTTTGCTGCCTTAGACTAATTTAGACTAGCCCAGACTAGCTCTGCCTTAAGCTACTGTTATAAGTCCAGTTAAGAAGTGCTCTGCAAGAGCCTCTGATCCCCAAGGATTGTCTTAATATAGACTCGGGATGATTTCGGTTAACTGGTATTTGATTTTATAAATAATTTCTCTGTCATTCTCATTTCCATAGAAAGATCTTTGGAGATTCATCTGTAATGGATGCTTTAAAAAATTTACTGATACCATTTTGAAATAGAGCCCTTACATTTCAGATTATTTATAACTATAGACAAAATAATAAGTTTCCTCCTCCCCCCCTCCACCATGGCTCTAGATTTTGTCTTAGAGTATAAGTGACTAGTGAGAGAATCTAAGTCTTTGAAGTCAGAACAGAGATACACTGAATCTTTATAGTATTCAGGAAACCATGTAATATAATTGGAGAACGTCCTTTTTCTTAGGGGGCATAGAAGTGGTAGGGAAGTCATTGTGGAGGAGGGTATACCAACAGAAAGTCTCGCTCTCACTGCAGTGGATTCTGCACACTGGCAGACATGGTTGTTCAAACTTGTTGAGAGTTCACTTACCATTGGATAACTATATCTCTGTTGAGGTGAAATGCCAAGGTCAAAGATCAAATTTTACAGGAAGGAGAGATTGGAACTATGGTCTGATGTAGCGCTCTCTATTGACAAATGACTCCTTGGTATCTGGTACAATGCTCAGACTGAATTTGTGGGTTATCCTCGTAGAGGTTGCTCAGTTTTCAGAAGCAGGGGATTGGCGATGAGTCTGGGTTTCAGTTTTTCTGGGCTGCTCTTTGTGCCTAGGCTATGAGGTTGCTGTGCAGAGTTCCATGTCTGGGGTGTTCTTCACAACCATCTCGCCCAGACTATGTATTCCTCTGGGTCTGTGATTCCTTTCCAAATAACCTTACTGTTTTGTGCTCATTGCCAGGGTATTGCTGGAGACCAGAAGAATCTGGGAGCTGAGTCCTTCTGCCTCATCTACCTCCTTTCTCATCCCTCTATTTCCCCTCACTCCATCCTCTTTCCCCATCAGGAAAGAAACAAAAACCAAAACCCAATTAAAGTGGCTTTTTCTGAGCCACTGGCCCATAAGTGTTCTTTATAAGAAAGCTGAAATTCAATCCTCATTGAAGAAAAACAGAGTCCTTTCTCTATACAAACAGGATCTGGCTGGCTGCAGGTGTTCCAGGAGAGAGCAAGTACTCAGAGTACTTGCAAAATTGTCTATTAAAGATTGAACAATAACCACGAAAATGCAGGAGATTTCCTGGGGATTAATGAGTAGCTGTGAGGAACCGGTGACCTTCAGCTGGACTCCGGGCAGTTAACCCCAGCCACTTGCTACTTGCTAAGAAAGGCCTGCACCAAGGTGGTGATTGCTTTTATAGGGCACAAACATGCAAGAACACTTTAAGGTGATTGGATTTCAGTGTGCCTTTTGCTTCTGAAGCTCTGTATGGTGTCCTGTGGAGCATTTGGCAGCTAATAGCCCAGCACTTGTGCTGTTTAGCACAAGTCTTATCGCATTAACCAAAGCAACTACAATAACATGTAAGAGGAAAAATTAATATTTTACTGTGCTTTAAAAAGCTTCTAAAAATCTGTAACAATTCTCAATCCATAAGTAAAATTTACTGGGACTACAAGACATGGAGGTGACATCATTTTTTTATTACTCCTATTTTAACAGTATTTTAAAAATATGTATTTGTTTTTATTTGAAGTACGTTAGTGTTCTGCCTCTCTGTATGTCTGTATGAAGGCAGCATATCCCCTGGAACAGAACTGACAGACCATGGCGAGCTTCCGTGTGCATGCTGGGAATTGAACCTGGGACCTTTGGAAGAGCAGCCAGTGTTCTTAACTGCTGAGTCATCTCTCCAGCCCACCTAACATTTCTCTTAAAGGTGAGAGTTGTCATTTTCATTTAGTTTCCCCTCAGGGGAAAAAAAATCCCCATTGTCCCTTTCTAAAAAGTAGTTATATAAGTAAAATAGCTCCTTAGCTAAAAGTTTCATCCACGTTTCTTATACAGAGGATGGTGAGGATGGTGTCACCCACAGTGTGCTTGGCCTTCTTATATTAGTTAGCAATGAAAAAGTGTGCATTAGATATGCTCCCAGGCTAATCTGATAGAGGCAGTTTCTCCTTAGCTGAGGTTCCTTCTCGCCAGCTGACTCTAGTCTAAGGGACAGACACTAAGCGACATAGCACTCATCACTATCCTTTCGATTTCAATGAAGACAATATTCTCTATAGACGTCATAGCTGGGTTGGACTGTTGCTACTCTCCTTTGGGAGCTTATGTGATGCACTTATGGTACCACGAAAGCTAGTCCTCAGGGAAGAGGCATTCTTTCACATTAGTCCCAGATCAGGGAACTCTTGGTCCTGTGTCTGATGTGCATGGTGTCATCAACAAGAGACACTCACTTTCTACCTCTGGGATCAATGGGGGTTACTATTAATAGTCTGTGATATTTTGGGACAACTCTGACCAACAATTCCAAAGAGAGCTTCCCCCAGGCCCAGTGTTAGGCATTTTATTAGATGGCCGTTGACTCTTCAGGGAGCATTGTCAGCCCAAATGAGAAAAATTCATTGAAATTATATGTGCATGCTTATACACAGACTTACAAATGTTATAGGTTTTTAAACATTTTTGCTAGGTAGTTAATAATCTGGTTCATTATGGTTGTTTCAAACATCCTTTCTTATTTTCTCTCCCCCTTCTGTATTAGAGCTCCTTCCCTTTGTCTTGTTTCCCTAGTCAGACCACTTGTACCCTGCTGTGAGCCATAACAGTGGCCAGCATGCCGTAAGAGTGCAGTAGTGGTGTGCACGCTTTGGCAGTACCCAACAGTTCTTTAGCCAGACTTAAGACCCTACTCAACAACAGGAAAATCATGTCTGGTACTGGAAACCTAGCCAATTATCTAGGGCTAGTGATGTCAGGAATCTCAAAAGAAAACCCATAACTACCACTAGGCTAAGCCATCATAATTCCTTACCACACTCTAAATATTTGTTCTTATACCCGTAGTTAAATGTAATCTACATGCCCTATCAAAGAAATTTCTATTTACAACAGATGAAGACCATTACAGAAAAGAACAACCACTCAAAATGAAGAGTTGTGAAGCACAGACCCAGTGGATGCATCTCCAAAACCTTTCTGTGCCCCAGGCTCAGGGAACATTGAGGAAGAGAGCTGGAAAGATTGTAAGAGCCAGGGGATCAGGGAGTTTGCTGTAAGACTGGGTGTCCTAGTAACATCTGAAGATTGACCGATAAGTCTCACCAACATGACAGCCTAAACCGGAGTAGAATGAAACAATAGCCATACGCATGCCAAACTGGATGGGGAAAGCCTGTGGTGTCAACTCTATCTGAAGAACAACAGGTGACTAAGGACTGCTGAGAGGCTCAATAGTCTACCCTAGTAAAGAGCACATCAACTGTTTATCCAATACTAAGAGGCCATCTGTGAAAACATACAAGTAACATTATACAGCTAGGTCACATTATATTTAGGAAGGGGTGTGTGTGTGTGTGTGTGTACACATGTTACAACAGTTAATAAAGAAAGAAGCCATGAATTTGAAACAGAGCTAAAAGGGGCACTTGGGAAGATTAGGAGAGAGAAGAGGGAAGCTGGAAAAAAATATAATCTCAAAAACAAAAGAAATAAAAAGAAAGTATTCTTTGAAAATTAAGAAAATTCATTTGACAATAAATGCTTTCTGGGGCAGCTATGGTCTCATCCCACGGGCTGGCTTCCTTAGACAGTGGGGCTTCACAGTCTCACTGTTCTTAAGCCCAGAAGTTTAAGGTCACAGCTCCAGCAGCGCCGATGTCTCCCATGGCCTTTCTCTTTGCCTTCCTGCGGTCCTCTTTCTGCTTGTCTATGCTCTCTTCTGCTCTTCCTGTAAGCATTTGGCCAGGCTGGATCAGTGACCTTCTTTTTACCTAACTTTCTCCTGATATTTCTCATGTCCAGATACAGTGATATTCTGGTTTACTGGAGGCTAGTACTTAGACATAGGGTATTTGGGGAGTGTGTTAGTCAACTTTGGCTTAACCAGTATCTGAGAACCCGAGCTCTTTGGAGAGAATGATTTATGAGTTGTCCCTGTTGCTTTCGGCTTATAGGAACACAGCATGTCATTGCAGAGGCATGTGGCAGGGCAGAGCTTCTCACCAGTGTCCAGGAAGTGAATGACAGAGAGGAAGAGACCCACAGCACTCTTCAAGGTCATGTATCCACTGACCCGAAGACCTCACCAGAGGCTCGACCACAACCCCCAAGATTGCCATTGGCTTTTCCTTTTCTAAATGACAGTGGAGATCCACAAGGCAGAACATCACAAGGGGATATAGTGAGAGAGTAGCCAGCTGATGCAAGTAGTAAGAATAGAGTCAGAGCCCTTACCAGAGATGCAGCTGTGAGACCCGGGGCTTTAGCACTTAATTACCATCAACAATTTGATCTTCCTCAGACTTGTAATGGAATCACTGGTGAAATCTCCTTTCCTTCCATATGAGGAACAGGATCCCTTGAAAAACTCTGTATAAGATGGCGCTGGTGTCCTCTCCATCACCAGCAGCAGCAGCAGAGGGATACCACCTCCATTTCATCTCTGTGTTTGCCAAGAAAGTACTGGGCATTCTCAGGCAAATCTCATCACGAAGTGGCTAAATCATTAAAGGTGGTTGCTTCCTTTACCAGCCAACCAGCTTAGACCAGATTCTGTTGCTGTCCTGTTTGTCAGAGAACTTGAGCATAACCAGTTCTTTGGCATCCAGGACAAAGCCAAAGGTTTTAGATGATGCTCGGAGGTTTTGCAGACACTCCTGCTGCTGCGAGCACGGTACCTCAGAAGAGACCTTACCTCAGAAGGCGGCTGGAGCAGCAGGTGATGGGTATGCCAGGAAGTCAGTGCAAAGGCATGCCTTTTGAGAGTGGAGGGCAGGGAGATAGGATATTTCTGGTGCTGATGATTTCCTCATGAGAATTCAGGTTGCTTATCAGACGCTAGTTTGACATTCATCAGTTCTGTTCAATCCTGGTTTTGGACAGTATTCTTTTTGTTTTTAGGCTGTCAATTTTGAACATAAGTTCATTGATTATTTTATTTTATTTTATTTTGTTTTTTTACCCATTCGGGACATGGCACACTAGTAAAATGCTGGAAATGGATAATGATTCTGAATTAGCCGTGTGTGGAATGGGCATTGTTAAGTAGGGCTTCAGAGGACCCGAGTTCTGTTTTATACTGAAAAATCTATAAACAGGCTGAAACTAATGGTGATTTTTGAACTTTAAGCAGTTTCAATATTATGAGGACACATGCCTTAATGTGATCTTTTAGTGCAGAGATAAATGTTAATGTTGAACACATTGCTACTTTTATTTCAACACTGTATTATTTTCTGTAATATCATCCCTTCATTTCATAGATGTATGCAACAGAAGCCATCTGTCTCATAGAATCCCCTTTGTGTTCCTCTTTCCAGTCCACAAGCATGAAGCTGATGAGTACACACCAAATCACAGTTTAAAATTTTTTCCAACCAGTACTCTCTTACACTTTTATATCTCTTTAGTAAGAGTTTGACTGGAAGAGATTTTGTCTTAGTCAGTGTTCTATTGCTGGGAAGAGATATCATTTATTGATAACTTACTCAATAAGTTGACTAAGGCAACTCATTTTCAAAAAGAATTTAATTGGAGTTTTGCTTAGCTTCAGAGAGATAGTTCATTATCATCAGGGTGGGGAACATGGTGGCACTCAGGCAGACATAGTGCTGGAGAGAACAGGCTGAGAGAGCCACATCCTGATCTTCAGGTAGCAGACAGAGAGAGCCCTGTGCCTAGCAGGAGCTTTTGAAATTCCTTAGCCCACCCCTAAACAGCCCACCTCCTCCAACAGGGCCACACCTCCTAATCCTTCCATGACAGCTCACCAACCCCTACTGGAAACTAGGTGTGCAAATACATGAGCCTATGGGGGCCAATCTTATTCAAACTACCACACATTTATAACAGAAGCCAGGCCATTAGGACTAGTTTTAATGCCTTGTCATGAATTAGATTCACTGGAGTAGGGAACCTCAAATGAAGAGCTATCCCAATGGCCTTAATTAATGCAGGAATACCCACACAGACTGTGGGCAGTACCTTTGGCTTTCCAGATAAAGGGGGTCTGACAGAGAGAAGAGCATCTACCCTTTGCTACTTGAGGCTGTTTCAATTCAAT
Organism: Montemys delectorum; assembly: GCA_019843815.1. Taxonomy (NCBI): domain Eukaryota; kingdom Metazoa; phylum Chordata; class Mammalia; order Rodentia; family Muridae; genus Montemys; species Montemys delectorum. Next base: position 1,184 of record JADRCD010131170.1, on the reverse strand, counting down.
CTGTTTGTGTTTCCTTTTTGATATTGGAGCCAGTGTTTTCAGGGTTCTATAATGGACAAAGCACCAGCAGCTCCCAGTACCCTATAAGTTTTTCTGTACCAGTCTACTAAACCAGCCAAAGGCACAGGCAGTGGCCCTTCTGTCGTCAGAAAATGACCTGTGACTGTCTCATTATGGCACTGAAATTGAAGATGTTAATGAAGTCTATGTGTGGAGTTTCTTGGAGAACTATATGCAGCAGACAGAACACGCATGAGGAAGCCCTTGGTGGCAACTACAAAAGCTCCGGCCCCTTGCAGAACAGACAGGACCTTTCAGCCGCTCAGTTTTCTCCCTGCTCTCTTGGCTTCCTCCCTTGGGACTGTCTTTTTTTTTCTATTAAACCACCCTTGTTTTGGCTTCTATCCACATGTCCCTGTCCAGTCTTTGATCCAGGACAAGAAGGACCTAAAACCCCTTCAGAGATGGCCAATGAAAGCAGTTCTGAAGTGGAAACTTCTGGTTTCTTTAGAAAGTCAGTTATGTCAAATGACGTTTTGCTGGAGCAGACACAGGTGAAAGGATATTTTGATATAGCAAATACATGAAAGGATCTGCATGCAAGAGTATAAATATGACTCCGCAGACAGTGGGAGATGAGCACTGAACATTGGTTTGGCTCGCTCCTCCTTGCTAGTTTTCACTAATGACATGCATGTATTGCTTTGCCTTACATAGAGTTGTTGAGCTCAACTTGTGGTAACGCCGCCATTGAAAACTGCTCATGAGGTTCCTGCAGCTTCTTGCTGCTTCTGAGGCCTTACCTCCAGGTAGTCGGTGGGCTTTGCAGTTTCTTCAAGATTAAACTATAGCTGGTGGTTCATGCCTGGCATCTGGCTGCCTAGAGGAATGGGCTGCAGCTGCTGAGTCATATTTGGTGTTTGCTACAGAACTGAACGGCTGAGAAAGAAGATCAAGCTCACCCCTCAAAGAACTGTTGCTGAACAGGTCCACTTCTCCCATATCCTAATAATTTTTCTCTTCGATTATCTCTGCTGGGTGGTGGGCTAGAGGAGAGGCACCCCTTGTGCCTCTCACTCACTTCATGTTTACTTGATTACAGGAGGTTATGTGGCCAAAACTGGTATCTGTTCTGTCACATACCTAATATGATATTACAGACTGAATATCATATTAGGTATGTG
>JADRCD010131160.1:0-11637 GCA_019843815.1 Montemys delectorum | reverse complement strand
AGAAATTAGATAACAACAACCAAAAAAACCTACTACCATGTTAATTTTCAAGCTGGTTTTGAGCAAGAGTTGTTTTAGAATCTTAACAAGCAAGACCTGGAAGTGAACTCAAATCGTCTTCTTCCTGAAGTAAAACCTTTGAACGATTACTCTGCACACTGGAGTGACTAGGGCTGGACTTAGTGTACAGAGCGAGGAATTTTAATGACCTCGAGGCTGAGGCTCAGAAGCTCTGTCTGCTGTGCTGATGGTATGATGAGCTGAGTTGGTAGGCACAACACTCATATGAAAGCTGGATGCTGTGGTGTATGTCTGTCTGTCACTGTAGTTTTGTTGTCACAGGTCAGAGGTAGGTGGGTTGTTGGAGCCTGGTGGTCAGCTAGTGTAGCCAACTGGTGAGTTTCAGGTTCAGAAAGACCCTGTCCCCCAAACTATGATGCAGTATGAAAAGCAATAGGGAGACACTTGAGATTGATTTCTGGCCCCCACAATGCACAAGACTCCCTGATGGTGTGTTTCCCTGCACAAGATTCAGCGTGTCCACATTAACCAAGGATGGCGAAGAAGGTTGTAATGTCCTACTTCTTCCTGAGGGATGTTAGTGGCAGCTAATAGTTACTGGGGGTGGAGGGTGTCATTTCCTTCAGTGGTGTAGCCACTGAAAAGTAGACTATGCTTTAGTAACTAACCTCCCCACCCCCATGAGAGCAGCCCTAATGAACTCAGTGGGTCATACATGAAAAACAAACAAACAAGTAAACCCCAAGACAACAACAACACAATGAAAGCAAAAATGTGAAGGCAGAAGAAAGAATTACTGGGATGAAAGGAAGGATTTCAGTGGGAGAAGGAAGGAGAAAAAAGAGGGGGAATGGGGGTGGTGTGTGAAAAGGACTAAAATCCACTATCTAAATGTCTCAAACTATCAAAGAAGGAATGAACAAAAACAAAACAAAAACAAAACAAAAAAAAGCAATCAAACATCAAAACAGCAACAAACAGAAAGCTAGCTAAAAGTCTTGGCAGATAATGAAGCCTTAGATATGAAAGTTCAGAAGAAAAAAGAAGAACAATTAGTTCTCACAGAAATATCTTCTGGTTGTACTTATGTAATTGGTCTTTGAATGGCATCTGCATTTTGGTCAGGTGTGGTGGCACAAGCCTTTAATACTGGCACTCTGGAGGCAGAGTGGATCTTGGAGTTCAAGGCCAGCCTAATCTACAGGGCAAATTCCAGGACAGCAGGGCTACACAGAGATATCCTTGCTCCTTCCCTAGCAAAACAAAACAAACAAACAAAACTAAAAACAAACAAACACCCCCTCCCTCCCAAATAAAACCCCAAACCAACCAAGCACACAAAAGCAGAGTCTCAGGCTGGAGGAATTACTGAGTGCTTAAGAGCACTTGGCACTCTTCCAGAGGCCCTAAGGTTGCTTCCTAGAACCCACAGAGGCATCTCCCAATCATGTTTTCTATGTAGCTCCAGTTCTATGGGGTACAATGGCCTCTCTGGCCTCTGTGGGCTCTGCACGCACATAGTGCACGTACATAAATCCAAGCAAACCCACACACATAAAATAAATATATCTTTTAAAAGCTAGCACATGGTCAAGCTTTTCATCTTCGGTGAAAACTGAAGCTAAAGAGACATATATATATATTTTTTTTATCTCAGAAATGCGTATATACAGGATGCGATATACATGGAAGGCTGTTACAAACTTGTTTTGTTTTATTTGGAAATCAAGAAATGGGGAGAGTAATTGAAATGTACTTATTATAGGATTCCACGCAAACAATGGTTGGTGCATTGCTTTAAAGGTACAGTACTCATAAATTTATAGTTCTCCCCCATGACTGCCTTACTACTGAAACTGCTCATTTCCTGAAGACAAGGCCTTGTGGTAACAAACCAGGGCAAAGTGCAGGACAAAGAACAATGTGGAAAAGGGAAGACGGAGGTCAGACAGGCCCAGTCGTTGGATAAGAGGTTAAAGGAAGGAGGCCAGCACAGTTACTATCAGATAGAAAAATTTCTTTGAATCCCCTTTAAAGAAAAAAAAATCTAAATACTACAATCAAGTTAGATGAATTCAATTTCTCTACATGGCAAAATATGTTTATTTCTATTATAAAGGCAACTAATAGTCAAATCCCTATACTTCAAAATTTCAGTTCTGGCAATTTCAATAATCTAAGATAGGTATTGGAAAACCCTAGCACCTGAAGGACAAATCTGGCATACCATACGCATTGTAAATAAAGTTTTACTGAAACACAGCTGCATGCATCTGTTTCTGTATTGCCTACAGCCACTTTCAAATTACAATGGAAGAGTTAAATATTGGTACAGAAACTGTGGCTCGTAAGGTTGAAGTTACTGTTTGCTTCTTATACAAATCAGTGCGCAGACCTCTGATGAAACTCAACCTAATACTGCAGTAGATCCGTTAGTGAGAAAACTTTAAGAATCTGGTAAAATACGAGGGAAATGGTTGTCATTTTTTTTAAAGTACAATAATTTCTTCTTCAGTCAGTGGTTCTGTGATGCAAAGGAGCAGGGCAGAAAGAGCTAGGGCCAACAGACAGGACCACCGAGTAGTAGCTGGTAGTCATTTGGATAACTAGAAATAAATAGGGACAGTCTGTGTCCATTTTGTACAGACTCACCATACTGTAAAGAATAAGTGATCAAAATCATAGTAGAATTAATGTGCATAATGATAGAATTATAAGAGATTTATTTGGGGTTTTAAAAGGGTAAGTTTCAACAATCTGGAAAACTCAACTCTTGGAGCTTATTCTCAATATTTCTGGATGAAGCATTTGTCATGTGTCACTGTGATGCAAGATTTAACATGGCTGACATAACACAGTGTGTGATGTGTATTTGCCCATAGCCATCCACTAAACAGACTCTTACGTAGTTTTTGCCTGTCTCTGGTCAATATTCCTCTCTTAGGCTCTTTCTGTACTTCTTATTTTATCTCTAAAAATCCTACTTTCTGCTGTAATCTATTCTTTCTCTCCCTCTTCCTCCTTTTGTATTTTCTTACGTAGTTAGTGTTTCATGTAGCCCAGGATGATCCTAAGTTGTCTATGCAACCAAGGCTAACCTTGAACTCCTGATCCTTCTGTCTCTACCTCCCAAATACTGGGATTACATTTGTGTGCCACCAGAAAGGGTTGCTGTAATCTACTTCAAACATCTTTATCTTATTAGTACCCCTCAAAAGTGCCCCTATCTCCCTCACTAGCTCACACCAAATTCATATCATCCTGGGCAAAGGACTGCACTGCAGAGGGAAAGCAGGCCTAGCTGAGGACATTTTTGTCTGCCATATGGTTGAAATGTTTGGAAGGAAAGTCATACAATTAATAGTACACAATATAAAACAGTATAAAACATTAGGAGGACAAAAGATTTGTCAGATTCCATAGGAGAGAGCTCACTTACACTTCTTGGTTTTAAAGAGGCTAGAACCTGAACTAGGTCTTGAAAGGATAAAGAAATGATGGAGAAGTAAAGTCTCAGAAGTTAATGCTGAGGCCTATCTGTATTTGGGAACCTCCTATGGCTTCCTATACCTTATGGGTAAATTCAAACCCACGAGGCTGTATTTGAGGCCTGTGGAATCAGGACACAGCTGTACAACCACAGCCTGCTTCAGAACTAAGCTCTGGCCTGATCCTTGCTGGAGCTTTCCTGACTCTGACTGTTGGTCATGCTATGTATGCTTTTGGTCCCCTCACACTTATCCTCATTGTCCATTGTTTGAGGTCTAAGTTCTCCATGGGCCTAACCATAGGACTCTACTTCACTGCTTGGTTATATGTAAGCTTACTAGTCACCAGTAACACATAGTGGTGCCACATCTAGTTTGTCTCTCCAGTTCTACAAGTTCTATATTGATCTGTGTTCAGAAAACCAGTGATCTGAGGATGCATTCAATATTAAGTTTCTATGAGAGCCTAAACACATATCCTAAGTGTGAATATTTTATCCTATGGTGGATCAGAAAGAAGGAACTAGTTCACAGGAACTTATACTTTTAAATATTATTTTAATTTTTAGCTAGCAAACAAACTTTATGGAGTGCAATATGGTACTTAGATATATGTATACTTTATGGAATGATTAAAGCAAGTTAATTCATATATCAACCACTTTACACATGCATTTTGTGGTGAAAACATTAGAGTCTGGTCTTTAAGTCCATCTATATATTCATTGTTAACTATGGCCTCCATGCCGTCCAACAGTTCTCCTTCTTCTCATCTACCTATGCCTCTCCACCATCACTCCTCCTCGGAAAATTAGCAGCAGAGTAGGATTCTTGCCCACATCTCCAATGATAGCCCAGGACTGAGAAAAGTTGTCCTTAAGAGGTCCCTCCTGAAGGATTCACAGCTACTTACACTCCCTACTGAATTCAGGCCAGCTCCCCTCACTGTCTTTTTTTTTTTTTTTTTTGTCAGACGTGTGTGTGTGTATATGTGTGTGTGTGTATACACTCTCCTATGATATGCATACTGTTTCATGTTGTTGTTTCATGAGTATAGTTTCTTGCTACATGTTTGTCTTGTATTAATATACAGATGCAAATTCCTGGAGGGGCAAGTCTGCGCTGTCTATTTCTTCTTGGATTTTCTCAATAGACAGCATAGTACTATGACAATAAGCAAGGGTATTCTAAGTAAAGGAACTCACAAAGCACAAATGATCTGTTCCATTTAGGTTTTTAATTGAAAATAAAAGTCTTCCATCAAATATAGAAGGTAGTTGTTAATGCCCTTGGCTAAATTTAAAGACAGCAGGTACCTTTCATACCTTCTTAGTCAGACCTCCAGCTCTAGTTCCCTTCTGTTGAATGCACACTGGCTTCTAACTGGTTTGTCCAATGAATAATGGAATAGTGCTGAGAAGCTATAGCCCCAGGCTAGATGAGGGCTAGAACTCTCATTTCTCAGTAGAAGTCCAACTACCCTGTTGAAGAGACAATATGGAGAAGCCCTGAGAATACATAGAGAAGAGAGTCATGGCTTCCATTGATCTCTGCCAAGTCAACAGTAATGATTCTGGGCTATCTTGGGTCAGCTATGGTATTGGCATGGTACAACCTGGGAACTACGTGTGAAGCTAGGTAGAGCTGAAAGGCCTTTCTACTGAATATTGCCTCAACCTTAAAAATTGTGAGACATATTAAAAAGTTGTTAAAGCCATTCTTTGAGGTAACTTATTTCTGAATGATGGATAAAGCAGGCAATATTGCTCTCTGAGTTTCCTATCTGAGTGATATTATTAATTGTTTTAGAGTTATTGTATACATTGAAAATAATAAAGCTAGTTTAGCATCTTGGCAAACAGTTGAGGTTGGAATTCTAGACCTAAAGCTGTGTAAATCCATGTCTGTCAGCTGACATACCATTTCTTCAGGGATGGACATAATGGTTATCAATACGATTTCTCAGCAATTTTGGTTGACTATTGATTTTATAGAGCTGCATATACACTATTTTTATCAATATAAGCAATCTGGTTGTGGTTCTCTATTTTGTGGTTTCTATGGCTGCTAAGTTGTGGGATATCCAATTTCATAGCCCATATGAAAGCTTCATTTTAGTGTCTGATCTGAAGACTGTCCAGGCCTTTAAGTGTATATTAGGAAGTTTCCTAAGGAGTCTATTTTTAGTTAACCACTATTTTAATTAATCAATACTTATTATCATGTTTTAAAGTTAGTTTCACAATTATTCTCAATTTTTATTATATTTCTTTTAAAAATATATTTTATTAATTCTTTGAGACTTTCATATATATACATATATGTATACATATACATACACATATACATACATATATGTATATATGTTTATTTATGTATACATATATGTCTATATATGTATACATGTGTAGAAATGTACAAGTACACATATACATACACATACATCATATACATATGCATATACATATATGTGTATATATATGCATATGTGTGTATATATATATAATGTATTTTGGTCATATTCACCTATATCTTCCTTAATAACCCCTTTCAGATCTACTTGTCACATTCATACATTCCCTTCCACACACAACTTTAGGCTCTTGTTTTCTTTGTTTTAAAGTCCACCGAGTCCAGTCAGTGCTACCCATATATCCACTCAGGGGACCATGGTTGACTCATCAAGGGCCACACCCATTAAAAAGTGAATCTCCTTCTCTCTGCACTGTCATTAGTGTCCCAGTTAGGGTGGGGACTTGTGCATCCTTCTCCCTTCCATGATGGGACGCTAGCTGGCTCCATCTTGCTCAGGACCTAGAGGAGAACTGTAGCTGTGGTTGTATTCAGGTAAGCTGGGCCTGTCCTGTGCAGAAGACACCGCTTCACCCCAGACCTCCTTGACCTCCAGCTCTTACAATCCTTCAGCTCTCCTTTACCATTCATGTTTATGCTTTCTGATGCAAACTGGCTGGAAATAATTTTAATACATGCTTCTTTTGCACAGAAACTCCATCTAGACAGAGCCTACTTGAAGATCAAAGCCTTCCTCCAAACAACTTTTCTTTCATTTCCTTTTTTTTTGGGGGGGTGTACAGCCACTTTATAATGAACTTGTCCTTGTTCCAACTGTCTCAGAGGCTTAGGAAACAGGCTGCGGGAGACATTTTTATAGATAAGACACATGTTGCAATATCAAAGTAACAAGGCCCTGGAAACACCTGACTATGATTTTTGAAAGAGCAAAAACAGGAAGGATAATTTCTTGAAGTGAAATTGAGATGAGAAGACTAACTTTAAGCAATTCAGGACACATGGTCAAAGGAAATACATATCTTGATATGCTTATGCACTCTGTTACCTAGTTAAGATTTGACAGCATGTAATGAACAAAACACAGAGTCAAACCTTTATTGGTTAAAGTGAACTCTCCTCATAAGAGCTTCACACTCTTGGTAATTAGGGGTAGGGCAGGAAGAATAGGAAGTAAGTATAACAGGAGGGCTGTTATACCAGTGGTGTGGGAAACACGCTGCGAGTAATTAATTATAACCCAGCAGTGGGAAGGGCTATTTAAGCAATGAACACTATTTTGAATATCAAGGAGAATGACAACATTTATGAAAAAAGTTTGCTTAAGGCAGATGGGGATGAATAAAGAGGCAGAGCTGTTTCTGGAATAGAATGAAATCATAAACATATCTATCAGATATGGCTTAGTCATAGCATGAGTTAACCGAGTGAGAGATGGGGAGAAATGAGGTTGCAGCAACCTGCAACCTAATCTGGTGCTTGGAGTCAGAGCGTGAAGAGGCATGTACAGCAGGCCGATGGGCTTAAGTTGTTGTTTTCAACCATGTACACACTAGACATCAGGAATATTCTAGAGCCCTGGGTACATTGTGATCATAGCTATGGCTTAGACATATGCCTTTGTAGGTTGTTGCCCTTCTATATCTGTTGGAACAATTATTTGCTTATTCCTCCATTGAAGAGCAGGATACCAAGAAAGCAAGGTCTAAGTTTTCTTTAGCTCAGCACCAGGGACCAAGCTCAACAATGATGTGGCAAATACATCAAATCATTGAGCATTACCTCACAACAGGAACAAAGGAAAACCTACATCAAAAAGCGGCCAGAGACAGCAGGTAAGAGCAAAGAACTTTGGCACTTCAGCCATGGAAACTCAGTATCAACTTTAAAAAGGGCTGCAAGAAAGGCCAATGAACAAGTGCTTCTCTGAGGGGTCTAGACTTGCTGACCAGAAGAAAGGAAGTTTTGAAATAAGACAGGAGGAAAAGAAGAGGACGAGGAGAAGGTGACACTCTGGTTTAAGGTGTATATAGGAGATGCCCTCAGAGCATCCTGATGGAACATTCCTGAAGGCAGAAGGCGAGAATAGAGGAGTAGCAAGAGTAGAGGAGAAACTGAAAGATGTTGGATATGGGCTCTGTAATCTCCAGGTATGTGTCCTGGGTGTTATGGATGTCTTTCATGTAAGCTTTCTCATTCATGAAGAAGAGATAATGAGAAGCTCTGCTACAGTGACTCTGGATGCTTTGATGTACCTATCAGGGTACGTGTGGTTGAAGGTGGTACAGAGCTTTGAGAGAAGTTGTGGACTCTCTTGTGCTCGTATCCTGTGGGGTCGTTCATCTTTCAATATAGCTTGGTATTAGTCAAGCCAAGAGCAAGGGTACAATGCCCCTGATCCATTCTGTCAAGTCCTCTTGCTTTGACAAGTCGCCTTGGAAATATGTGACAAAAGAATAGTCTGGCATTCTCAGAGTAATCTTTCTTCCCCTGTCTTGTAAAAAAAATGACATTTCCTGTTTTGGAAGAATGAAGAAATATTAGTATGAGGACTTAAAGTTATGTCCTGTTGTGGTGGTGTGCTCAAGTGAACATGTTCTCTGGACAGTCAAGGAAGCAAGCACTCTTTTCAACAAGAGAAACACCTGTTCATTTCCACATCTGCTTGCTTCCCAGGTTGATACTATCTATTTTAGATGGCATCCAAATTCTATCAGACCCCATTAACCTCAGGCCTGATTGCCAGGTAGACTTACTGACCCATACTTCTTCCTGCACCTTTTCAGGCTCCTTGGGACACATTGAATACCTGGAGCTAAAGACATCACAATGCTATAACATTCTATAACTTCTAAGGTTCAGTAAGAGATGGTGGGTTGGAACTCGAAAGAGTTCTTGACTTAGAAGTCTGACGTGAAGAGTACACGATTTGAGTAGCCAGAGTTGTCCTGCTTGGATATGCAGGTAGACTTGTTGGAGATAGCTTTCTGTGAGGGAATAACTCCAGTCCTCAAAATGAGTCTCAATCCAGGAGTCCATGAGGGAGGGAGAAAAGCTGAGTTTCTGAGATCAATATGGCTATATCTTTTACCCATCTCAAGTTCTTTGATGTGATATAAAAGCAATAATGTGCCCGGGAATGAACTCATAAACAGTTATTCGTTTTATAGCATAATAAAAGTGCGGCAAGATTGAGTTGGGAGTTAGGCAAAGAATTGGGCTGCGATAAGAAGATCTGGTTTTTCTTGCCAATTTGCTCATTGTGTCATCTTTTATAAATCATCATGTGGCTCTTGACCCCAGATTTTTCATAAGTGCTACATACATAGGACAGCAGCATGCTAAACCAGTAACAGCAACAATGGAAGTGTACAGTGAAGGCTTCCTATGTGCCAGCTTCATGTTCTTCTTCTTCTTTTTTATTTATTTTTTTTCAGGTAGCCTCTCAACAATGTGGCCCAGGCTGTCCTTGATCTTGTGATCTTCCAGGCCTTAATCTCTTAAAGTGCTGGGATCACAGGCCTGCACTACCAAGTCCAGCCAGGCTCTGCTTTGAACTTGGGATATGTTATTGAACAAAAAAAAGAGCGAAAGAACTTTTAAGTCTAAGGAGCTCTCATTCTGTGAGATGATACAACCTTAAATAAGAAAATTACAATGCATGTGGTAAACAGGTGCTTTTGAATGGAGCTGTATTAAGGAAAGATACATAAGGAACTAAGGTAAACTTGGGGTGTGATTGATGGTGGGGATGTGTTGGTGGAAGGCTATGGAGAAGGTAGATTTCACTCTGGCTCAGTAGCTTTTCTTCTTCACCATGCCTAAGACACCAAAACTCAAATTACACAGTGATGGTAACGATTTAAGAAAGGAAGGGCAGAGTGAGTGCATGGAACTTTCAAAGGGTCTACTATTACCTTCATTTTCTAACTCCAAGTCCTAAAACAGAAACAAAAGTTAAGAATAGTCAGTAACGTGTGGTGTGAGGAAAGGCATAATATTCCACCACCACAAGGAAAACTGTGGAACTGTGGCTAGGATGCTAGTCACATGGTTTCTTTAAAGATGTGGTTAGTTACAGGCAGAGCAGCAATGCTTGACGTAACAGCAGGATCTCCCAGGACTACTGCAGGACAGACATTTGCTGTCTAAAATTTTAGTTCCAGGATTAAAAAGAAAAGAAAAGAAAAGAAAAGAATGGAAAAGGAAAAAAAAACCCACCCAAACAAACCCAAAGCAGAAGGAATTTATAAAACTTTAAAGCAAAGCCTTTTAACTTTATAGCATGTAACAAAGCTTCAGAGGCTAGCTCCTTGGATCAGGAGGCAACCAAGCCGCTCTGAGTATCAATACTTAAAAGGTCTGACTTTTCTCTTTCACATCAGAAACAGAGGCTTGTGGCAGAGGTGTGAGTTTCAGTGTACCACTGGCAAAACTGCTGAGCTCTGTGGGAACTGCCTGAGTTCTTTGATGTTGCTGATTGTTGAGCAAACAGCAATTCTGGCACTACAATCATCTTGGGTTTCTATCTGTTTCTATCAATCTTTAGTCAATGACATTATCATTGCTCACCTACCTACAGTTATTTCTCAACTGCGAATTCAAGAGAGGGTATAGGGTAGGGGGCAATATTTAGTGAAGTGACCAAAATATACTGGTGCATTTCTGTTGCTTGCCTTATGCTGATGTAGGTCATAACACCGTGCATAGAAGATATTTTTTTAAATTAGAAAATAGTAAAAGTAGTTTGGGCTAGTCTTTTTCCTTTATTAAATGCTGCACATCCTGAATCCAAATAACACATCCTTCTTTCCCTTTCTTCTTCTCTTGTCCCTCCTTTCTTCCTTTTGTCCCTTTCTCCCTTCACCAAATGTTGAGTGTGCATGTATCAGGTGCTTTACTAGATGGACAACATTATCAAAAATAAGACCTCACAGTTTCAGAGAGAGCATCCTGCCCCTGAATACGAGGCTGGGTTTTCTGGTACCTCAAGAAAGTCATTGTGTTAAGTTTATAGAGAATGAGTTCAGATGCTATTGGGCAAGCCTCGCTATTAGTACTTGTGGAGGCTGCTGGTGCGAGGAAAGGCTCCAGGAGCAATCTGCAAGGGAGTGGGCTTTGTGCCATAGTGGGGGCATCGAGATCATTAAGTTCACTAACTGCTTGCAGGGGAATAGAGTTAATGGGCCAGAACCTTTCTAGAGCTCAGTGTTTAGGAGTTCAACCAAGTCTCTAAAACAGCATGTTAAAGTGTTTTGAGGCAGTTTATTTCAATTCAGCAAAATTTTATGAAGAGCTTCCTGAAAAGCAGCTGGGCCCAGGTGTGTAAGATAAGGTTAGAACAATCCCTGTGTTCCAGGAGCCTATAGCCTAGGGACAGAAACAGACACAGGCATAGACCAAGTGCAGTGGTGGATCTTGAGCTCTCTAAAATAAAGGTACTGCATGAGTATTCAAATGGGATGAAGCCCTCAGAAAGGCAACAACATATGAAAGAAATGAAATGGCTCAAAGCAAAGGGAATCTGCAGAATGGCCTGAATCATTTCATCAGATGTTGCCAGATCTGATCTCTAGATTCATAGCTGACCTCCCCCTCAACTTTCTATATGACAGATTCATGTACATGAAGGTGCGAGACTACTGGGCCACATAGGTGGATGACTTACTGTGTCAGCAGCTGTCTAACATGTTGGTCCCTGATAACTATTTTATATTTATCATCCTATTTAATTCTTAAGCCATTTCTATATAAGTCACTATTGTTCCTATTCAATTTCCTGGAGAAGTTGAGGAATGAGGAGCCAACCAGTTTTCTA
>JADRCD010131119.1:0-11556 GCA_019843815.1 Montemys delectorum | reverse complement strand
TGCTTTGTAAGAATCACCTTGGCAGTATTGTGTCTTATTATAAATAAATGCCATGACTTCACTTAGACAAAAGGCATACTTTTCCAAGCAGTGAAGCATAAGGGTAGAAATTTATCTTAATTTTCTGTGCGCCATCTTTTCCCACTCTTGCTGGAGAAGCTCTGTATTTTGACGACTAAGTGTTTCGGGTCTTTTTGGCTTGTGCTGGTGTCTTACCTTCTGAGACAGCTCTCCTCTATTTCATGTGATAGGGCACTTTCTACCATCATCAAGTTCTGCTCTTTGACTCTCCAGTGTTTTCCTCAAGGCAGTTATTCCACTTGACAAATGACATATTTTCTGTTCATGGTTGCTGCCCCCACTTGGACTTAAGCTTCATAAAAACAAAGTGTTTGTCTGGCTTGATTCATAGCTTTCATACAGAGCAAACACACTGTCTGGCTTTTACTGAACAAATGAATTGACTTTCTCTCCTATACATTCTACTCAACATATTACATCAGCTCATTGGTCTAGTTCTGTATGTTTTATTAATTTACTACATAATATCAATCGCAATAAATTGTTTTATACATTGGTTGTTGGGCTAATTATTGCAATTTCAAAAATGAAAAAGCAGCTATTTAATTATAGTGATATTGTATTTCTCTTCTTAAAATTTTAATATTTATTTTCTATTTATTAGCGTTTTTCCTGCATGAATATAACATGAGTGCCTATTGTGCACTAATACAAAAGCCACAATGTGGGTGCTTGAAGCTAGAACTCTGTCTTCTGAAAGTACAGTGAGGTCTTTTAGCAACTGAGCCAATTCTCCAGCCCCACATACCTTTATTTTTTGATGAATCAGGAAATGTTATCTTTATAAATATGAGAGACATAGAAGTTTACTAACTTCATTGTAGCGATCTTTCAAATGCTGAAGTGATCCCAATGTTCTTGAGATTTAATTATTAACAACCAAATAAAACAAATGAGAGCCCTGTAACACCTATTTTAACACTCTACTTTTGGTTTTTAATATCATCATGAAAGCTGGCATTGGATTTTTATTCATGTAAATTGTCCTATTTACTTCAAACGTAGAAGCAAATAAATCCTCTACAAATACTGAAGCATCTAAATATGCATTACTTGACTAATCTCTAATTTTCATAAAATGGAAAATGGTTAGTTGATTTACATGTAAATATTTAAACTATATGTATAGTAATGCTCTCTAAAGCTGTACATGAATTTTACCATACCTGAGATCATCAGAGACAATCGTGTGAGCATTTCTGTGAGGAGGAGCCAAGAAGAACTCTTCCACTTCTAATAAGGTATTTGTCATAACAACTAGCAAAAAACAAATGCATGTAGTGAGTGAGAGTTCAATAATGTGTATGTACAAGTGTTCATTTCCTGTTTTGTGATTATCCCAGTGTCTGAGATACTAAGTATGGTGGAATTTTTGGGGTCACTTAAGTATACTATCATATCATCAGCAGTGAGATTCTTAGGGAAGTGGATGGATCTGGAGAGCATCCTGAGTGAGGTAACTCAATCACAAAAGAACACACATGGTATGCACTCTCTGATAAGTGGATATTAGCCCAGAAGATCAGAATAGACAAAGTACAATCCACATACCACAAGAAACTCAAGAAGAAGGAAGACCAAAGTGTGTGTACTTCATTACTTCTTAAAAGGTGGAACAAAATACCCATGAAAGGAGTTGCAGAGACAAACTATGGAACAGAGACTGAAGGAAGAACAGTCCAGAGACTGCTTCACCTGGGAATCCTTCCATATTCAGTCACCAAACCCAGACACTATTCTGGATGCCAGCAAGTGCTGGCTGATAGGAGCCTGATATAGCTGTCTCCTGAGAGGCTCTGACAGTACCTGACTAATACAGAAGTAGACGCTCACACCCATCCATTGGACTGAGTACAGGATCCCCAATGAAGGAGCTAGAGAAAGGACCCAAGGAGCTGAAGGGTTTGCAGCCCCTTAGGACGAACAACAATATGAACTAACTAGTACCCTCAGAGTTCCCAGGGACTAAACCACCCCACCAAGAGTACACATGGTGGGACTAATGGCTCCAGTAGCATATGTATAGCAGAGGATGGCCAAGTCAGTCATCAATGGGAGGAAAGGCTCTTGGCTCTGTGAAGGTTCTATGACCCAGTGTAGGGGAATGCCAGGGCCAGTAAGCAGGAGAGGGTGGAGTGGTGAGCAGGGGGAGGGGGAGGGAACAGGGGTTTGTTTTTGGTTTTGTTTTTTGTTTATGTTTTTTTTTTCAGAGGGGAAACTGGGAAAGGAGATATCATATGACATGTAAATAAAGAAAATATCTAATAAAAAATCATTTGCATCAAATATTGGGCTGTTTTCTGCACTGAACCTATTTTATATTCTTGGAAATCAGGCCATAAATTTTCTTAGTTACTGATAATGAATATTATAATTACAATAAAATAATACCCTTTTAGGATAATTATTACAATAATATTATATAATTGCAGCTAAAATAGCTCACCAAATGATATATATATCACCCCAAGTCCCTTATAGTAATTTTATGTCTTAAATATGCTATTTATATCTTCCTATTTGTGGTAATATCAGAAGTAATTGAGCCAAATGTGTCCACATATTTCCTACATTTTCATATATACTATACTTATATTTCTCTGCATTTAACTATATGAATACATACATATTTATACTCAATATGGCAACATGTTACAAAATCAAATGCTAGAGAAAGGACTGGCTATCAGACAAAATAGCCATGATTACTTAAAATAGTTTTTAAATGATGAAATATGATAGGGAAAAATTCATAAAGTGGAAGCATATAAAGTTATACTTAAAGTAAACCCACAAGTCAAATACACAATGTAAATGCAGAGTTTCCTCCTCATGTTCCCACCGCTAAAGACAGAGAGCTATCTCAACTTTCCCCCTTCCCGCAATGCTATGTCTCCTGAAGCTATGTACCAAATTAAACCTCTTTTCTCTTGACTGGTTTTTGTTAGGTATGGGGCCGCAGTCAAATATAAAATTTCCTCCACTTTCACATGTCCTTTCTTATTCTAGCAGAGGAAGTGACATAGGTGGCGGGCATCAGGTGTTAAGAATCCCGGAGAGCTCCTTAGATCCCTCCATATCACTGATGCTTCTTTGTATCTGAATGAATACTTTAAGAAATCCCTTAACGGGAGATCCCAAGGCCTCACACTGTTACTGAGACTATGGAACACTCACAGAGAGGGACCTACCATGACTGCACTCTGGGAGATCCAACCAGCAGCTGAAAGAGTCAGATGCAGATATTTCTACAGATTTATGGACAGAAGCAGCTGACCCCTGTTGTTGAAGTAGGGTAGGGAAAGGCTGAAAGATGCTGAGGAGAAGGGCGATCCTGTAGGAGGACGAGCAGTTTCAATGAATCTGGATCATGAGATCTCTCCAACACTGGAACACCAAACAGGCAGCATACACCAACTAATATGAGGCCCCCAACACACATACCCTAAAGGACTTCCGTGTCTGTGTTCATTCACAGATGATGCACCTAACCCTCAAGAGATTGGAGGCCCCAGGGAGTTCATAGGTCTGGTGGTGTTGGGAGTGGGGACATCCGCGTGAAGACAGGAGTGGGGAGGAGGTATGGGATTTGGAGCAGTAGGAGTATGGACAAGGGTGGGAAATAAAATATGGTGTAAAAAATTAATTGAAAAAAAAGAAACCTTAACTAGAGAAGGCTATGATTCAGTGACCTATTAGTTCAGGACAGTGATAGAGGGAATGTGTGAACGAACATATAAACTCACTTTCTTCACCTAATGACAATCAGACTTGTGGAGTGACTAAGAGATTCACATTTCCAGTTTGTGAACTGAATGTGAAAGACTACAGAGTGACAGAGGAATTCACTGACAACCATGGAAGTAGCTAGAGCCACATGAATGCCATGTACTTAAAGTCATTCTACTACAAAATTTATTTCATTTATTTCTCTGCCTTCCTATCATACTACATATAATTAGAATAAAGCTATAATTTGTTTACTTTTTTTATAATGTAACATAATTGATTTCTGAAATTTTTATAGCTCTTACATACTCCTAATATTAGCCTATGGTATGAATATAAATTACTTGTAATGAGCCGATACTCTATGAATGTAGATGACAGCAAGCCTGACCACAGGGAGAGCTCAACTTTAGTAGACATGCATGTTTTCTTTACTAAATGTTAGATCAGCAAATGGGAGAAATATGAGTATGCTTAAATTCTAGTTCTAGAATTTAAAACATTCAAAAATCTCAAAATCATTTTAACACATTGCTATATTTTAAATATTTTTGTAAAACCAATTTATTTCAAAGTTGAAACTATTACTCAATTTTTCTATACTTTAAGTCTAAGCAAAATAATTTTCCACTGTTCTTTTAAAAGTCATTCTGGTCTTTCCCCAGTAATTTTTCCTGCTATATTGTAAACTAATTTTCTCTAATAATGATAGAAATGATATTTCCCTCAAAGACAGAGGAAATAAAATTCCTTAATAAAGGGAAAATATCTGATCAAGACTGAGAAAAATTCATAAAACTACAATCTAATGCTTATGCGTAACTAGGTCCTCAGGGGCCTAAATTAATATATTAAGATACAGAAAAATGCACAGAAACAAGAACTTACAGAAATAGAAACAAATTCTCTTTGATATTTAGTCTTACTGTACTTGCTTAGCCAGTGATCTATCACCTAGTGAGTCAGACCAATATGTTATACTATATAAATATCATATATTTATTTTAATATACAATTTTTGGAGAGTATATGCAGAAACACATAGTGTTAATTTTACCATTTAAGTGTTAAAGAAGACTGTGGAGTGTGCTACACTCAACCTCAAGTAATTTGCTTCATTCTGCAGATGATAATTGTCCTATGAAATGGTACAGGATATATTTTAAAGGAAGCATTATTTGGTAGTTGTGTATGAAGTACTGGAAATGCCTCTATGATCACAATACACTTTTAAAACATGTGCACTAACTAAGCTGAAATCACCTTTCAACTATAGCAGTAGCACATTTATAGAAACTACAAAAAAAAATCACAAGTTAATTTCCCACTAACTATAAATACATGGTGTTTAAAATTTTGTTTATTTGCTATTTTATATTTCTTCTTTATTGTCTTATTATCTTTAGAAAACATGCAAGAATATTTTGTAGAAGAACTTACCTTTATGCCATATTTTATGCCTAATGTTTAAATATTCATTTTATTTGGTCATAATATCAACTCATTAATATAATTTTTATTTACTTTAAAATATATTTGGTTTTGCAACTTAAATTATTTTAATGTACTTTTCTAATGTGATTTTTAAATTGGGAAAAAGCAATATAGTGAGTATAAATATATATATTTGAAAATGTGATTCACTAGAAGGCCTTTTAAAGAGTGGACTGGCTATCCAATACTGATCTTTGCCTGCTAGGTAACCTTGGCTACATCAGAAACCTCAGTATGACCATGATGATATGGCTAATTTCCAGAGAGCTTCCTTTCTTCAATGCATATTAAAAAGCCAAGGAAGCAGCAGCTTCTCGGCAGCTACAGTGGGATAGACAGACCCATCAGGAGGAAGAGAAGGAGGACCAGCATCAATAGTGTTTTCCCTCAGAACAGAATCATGCCTGAAGAAGGTACTGCTCTCTGCAGGCAGGTCTTCACCCTGACATCCTCTTCTTGGCAATATCCTCATAGACCCTCTCAGGAATTTTCAAGCTGATCACATTATTCGTCTTAATGATCAGTCAGAATTTTGTTTTCCTAACACTGTAATACTCGTTTAATTTTCAAGCGTCCTTGCTCCCAGTAAGGGAACTCCTCCTCCTCATAATAATGTTATAAGATACATGAAAGATAGACATTTTATTTTTAATGGGATACAGAT
This sequence comes from Montemys delectorum, assembly GCA_019843815.1. Classification (NCBI taxonomy): domain Eukaryota; kingdom Metazoa; phylum Chordata; class Mammalia; order Rodentia; family Muridae; genus Montemys; species Montemys delectorum. The sequence goes on along the minus strand of JADRCD010131119.1, from coordinate 5,588 downwards.
GTTCACACCTCCATCCAGGCAGTGGAGAGGCAGAGACAGGAAGATTGCTCTGTGATCCAGGCCCCTGTATGTGCTACATACACAGTGAGTTTCCAGCTAGCTTTGGTTTCAGAGAAAAATCTGTCTGAAAACAAAACAAAAAATACAATAAATGAATGACAACCACAAAATCCAAACAGAAGAAAATTGTCTGACATCTGCATAAATTAAGGACTTTAATATAAAATAAAGTTTTAGAATAATTTGTAAATTTTCTACTGCAAGGACTCCTAGTTCAAACTATCTATTATTTAATATATTGACCTGGCATACTTTTCATTTAGTGCAGAAGATATGGAAAATATCTGAAACAAATATTACTACATCTATAGAGTATATACACAGACAGAATTATAGAAAAAAAAATCTATTTTTCCATCTTTCCTCTTTCCCCATAGACATAACTGTTTCAATTTTCATAAACATTGCTTATATATAAAACATGTTGGATTTCTTTGTTAGAAAAATATATTCTCTCTGGTCGTCTTTTATAATCCTAACCTAAGGGGAGAGTTACCCTATTTAATTTTTTTAGTGACTATCAAGGCCTAAAATTCAGTATGTTAAATTCCTTGAAATCATTAAAATTTTAGACCACTGTCTATATTGGCATCTGGGAGAGTATTAATTATGCATAGATTTTACCCTCCCTAAACTATCCTTAGAAAATCTTTGCCTAATTCAGGTAGTTAGTTCATGATATTACTTTATTTCACACACTATAGTTTCTGAGAGTTGTTAAGGAGTGTGCTCTGAGAGAGAACTTTGGCTTGAAGTAAGTCAAATACTGAGTGCTATTTTATCTTTTCATTTGCTTTTATATCTTAACAGAGACATGTTCTCAGCCATCAGTTTTTCACGTGAAGTGCCCTACCTAAGGAATGGGATTGCCCTAAGTATAACATACATTCAAGTCCTGTCACTTTACACAGACATTTTCTAGATAGACTCTGTTTGTACTTCTTCCCATAAAAATCATACTGGAAAAGGAGTGGCATACTATAATTACTCTTTCCTAATGGAAACTGAAGGAATCCAGGACAAATGTGTTATTTTAGCACTCTTCTGGGCTTCAGAACTTGCTTTTCTCCTGTTCCCAGTGGCTGTAACAAAACTCTATTTTGATATTTTCTTCTGATGGACCTGTCATTTGGAATCGTTTTCATGGCTGTTGGATTTTTAACCTGATTCATTGCCAAAGTAGGCTTCTGGCTAGGAAATCTCAAACTGTATAGCTTGCTGGGAGCGACCATAGAGCAAAGACAAACACCTTTTATCCTGAAGAACTTATTTGTGGAGCCTACTTCCTTGATTTATGAATATTTATCCTGACAGTCATACTACTCAACATTACGGCCCTAAAGCACACAAGTCTTGTTTAAAAGCCTTGATAAGAGATCTGTCATAAGTTTAATACAGAGATTGTTAGGTGATATAAAATAAGCTCTATGTGGTCACTGTAATTTTTTATAGAAATGCCAGTTTCAGGGAGGTTTACTTTGTTTAAATTAATGGAGTTCAGGTTCACAAAGTTTCAGTTTTCTTCTCATTATACATACAATATCTACCATTAGCGAGTGAATAAGAGATTGAATTCTCTATTTGATAAATGATATACTGATGTTTAAGATTTGAGTCATGATTTTTAGTAACTAATTCATAGATACTGATCTTGTGTACTTTACTGATAAAATTGATAAATCAAGTACATTTGTTCACTAATCTAATGTCCAGTCAATGGGTCATTCGTCAAAGAGTGAAAATGTCTCCTCTTGTTTATGCTCACAGGAGCCTGATACAGCTGTTTCCTGAGAGGCTTTGCTGGATTCTGACCAATACATGTGTGGATGCTCACAGCCAATCATTGGACTGAGCACAGGGACCCCAATGGAGGAGCTAGGGGAAGGACTGCAGGAGCTGAAGGAGCATTATCTGGCAACAATGGGAGGGGAGGTCCTTGGTCCTGTGAAGGTTTGATCCCCCAGTGTAGAGGAATGTTAGCACAGTGAGGCAGGAGGGGGTAGGTAGGGAGCACCCTCATAGAAGTAGGCTAAGGGAGAATGGGATAGGGGGTTTGCAGAGGGGAAACTGGGAAAGGGAATAACCTTTGAAATGTAAACAAATAGAGCATTCAATTTAAAAAGGGTGGAAAGAAATATACACAAACACTAAAAATTAAATACAGATTATAAAAATAAGGGAAATATATTACTTTGATCAAATCACTGTGTCTCTAAAATAAATATTAAAAGAATAATATTTTAAAAGTTTAACATAATAAAATAAATCTTTATTTTTACTGAGAAACTTGTTTTCCTGAGACAGGGTTTGTGCAGTCTTAGGTATCTTCAAATTCACTTAGTTCCACCTGCTTCTGTTCTGGAATGCTGGGATTAAGGACAAGACATGTGCCACCACCTCCAAGACAGAAACTTGTTTGTTTTTTTTTTTAAATTTAATTTAATTTTAATTTTTACTAAAGACACTTAGGTGTAGGGGCTATGGATCTAGATGTGGCCACTTCCTCTAGCCAAGCAGGACTCCCAATAGAAGGATAAGGATGGTAATTCATCCATAAAACCTTTGACCCAAAAATGTGGCCAGCCTGGAAATTCAGGAAGAAAGATAGAGGCTGAGGGTATACTCAAACAATGACTGCCCTAAATTGAGACATATCCCATGGGCAAGATTCAATTCCTGACACTATTAATAATACTTCCATATACTTGTAGACAGGACCCCTATTGAGAGGTTACACCCAACAGTCAATGAAAAGAAACCCATAGACCCACAGCCAAACATTAGATGGAACTCAGGGAACCTTATGGAAGAGTTTGGAGACGAACCAAGAGACCTGAAAAGGACAGGGACTCCATTGGAAGACAAACAGAGTCAACCAATCTAGACCCTTCGGGGGTTCTCAGATACTCAATCACCAGCCAAAGAATGAGCAAAGGCTACACATAAGCCAACTGCACATTTGTAGCACATGAACAGCTTTGTCTGCATGTTAGTTCCTCAACAACTGGAGCAGGCGCTGTCCCTGAGTCTGTTGCCTGCCTGCCTGCCTGCCTGCCTGCCTGCCTGCCTGCCTGCCTGCCTGCCTATAGCTCCCATTAGCCTGAATGGTTTCATCTTGTCTAGCCTTGGTGGGAGAGACTTCTAGTCATACAGTGAATTGATGTTCAGGGAGAAGGGTAATATGGGGGTTTAATACACAGAGGTGTGCTCTCCATTTACAGAGGAGAAGGGGATGGTGGAATAGGGTAGAATCTGTGTGAGGGGTTGATGGGAAGAGAGGGGGTGATATTGTGTTGTAGAGTGTGTAAATAAATAAATTTAATAAAAATGTTTTTTAAATGATACTTGGAGAAATACTCTTAGCAAATAATAAAGTATTCTAAAATTCCACAGACACAAGTTATGTGTTACATATTTCAGGAACTACTAATGTGGAAAAAAGTTTCAAAATGGCACTCTCAATAAGCTTCACAGATATATACAGTCTAAGCAGAAAGCATTATTTACCTAAAATCACTGAAAATATCCCAATGTGTGAAAATATCACAAGGAATAAGGGAGTGCTCAGATGTCTCAGAGGGTACAAGGGTTATTGCCAAGCCTGGAAACCAATAGTTGATCCCAAAACTCACATGATACAAGGATGGAACAGAGGACTGAAATTTTACTTCAGATGCACACATAAATTCCATTGGACATATGCACATGCTTGTATACACACACACACACACACACACACACATACGCACACACACATACACACACACACACACACACACACACACACACACCATACATTAAATGGGTTATTAAGAAATTAAGGGCAGTTGAGAAAATGTCTGACCACAAGCAATCAGTCAATCTGCTCTAGGATATGACTCAGTCTTTGTCATGGCATGAAAAGTGAGGTTGCTATCATGAAACACTGTATTTAATTTGGAACATGAAACTAGTGATGTAGAAAATATAGGAACAATAATAGAAAAGGGAGAATGGCACACAATCAGGCTGGATGTGATAGTGTATGCCTGAAATACCAGTAATTTCAACTTAGAGGGAAGAAGATCTGGATTCAAAGACATTCTCAGTTACTTATACATGAATTCAAGGACAACCTGAGGGACATGATACCTTGCTCCCAAAGACAAAACTTTTGAAAAATGGAAAAATAATCTACCTTCAGTTACCCAAGGGATTCTGATAAATGAAGGCTAAGCAAGTAAGAGGGGACATGTGAAAATGGTTGAAAGAATCTCACATGAACAATAACATTATAAAAGGAACAAAATGATCTGGAAATATCACTGGGACAAGTACAGCCATTGAACTAAACATGGACTCTATCCCAGTAGAAAAATCTTTGTCTGAAAGCAGCAAGACAAGCTTACTGGCATCAGCCACATCTAAAAAAAGTATTTCTAAAAACTATATTCTTTACATTGACAATAGAAATTGAAAAAAACATTCCCATCCTTCCACTGATTTTTAAGACTAAATTAAATTAATCATTTACATACATATGAGATTTATTTTATATGACTATTTTGTGAAATTATGTGTAATGAATGAAGGAATTAATGAAATTAGTAAATTAAATATAATACAGTTGTTTTTTAGGTTCAGTACTATTTTTCAGTAAGCAAGGTACAAAAATAATTATATGATTTATTTTCTTCAATATTTCCTTCAATATTTTAATATATTATAGTTAAATATACAAATATACTCTTCTATACAAAACATTATCACAATAATTTGTAGTTATTATTTCTCCTAAAAATTTCAAAAGTGGAAGACAACCACTGAGCACTACTACATTTATCCCTGAGACTGGCAAAGGAAAGATCTTCTTTCTTCACATACACACACACACACACACACAGATATGTAAAATTTAAGTTCTTAAAGCATCCCTAATGAGATTGTCATGGTCATACGTTCTTTGATCCCACCATAGTCTTTATTTACTTTTAAGTCATATAAGGAACACACTCATCACATTTGTCTGTAAGTTAATTATATAACAATAAATGAAATAAATTTTAGTGAATAAATAATAAAATATTTTGCAGAGATATTCTGTTGTACGTTCTCAGGATGAAATTTTGGCCAGAAGCAAAAGGGAAATGATAAAATCATAGGTCCATTTAATAAAACTGTCTTTTTGTAAACTGATAAACTCAGAACCATTAAATGAACTTGATACCTAATAAAAGGTGATATTATCTACATGGAAAATGCAGGCTGAGTTTTAGATATCTGTATAATACATCTTTTTTATTTCATATGTGGTGCTTGCTGTTAGAGGCTCAACATAGAAGAACTTTGCTGAATATGAAACTGATATTTTATTTTTCCATGAGTCTTTTCACAGAATGCTGTTTCTGTTTAATTATTTACTTGTTAACAATCACCTTAAAACGCAGCATGTGTCTTAATTTATCCATTGTTTGCACGTTATTCATTATTTGAGAATGGAAAGTCAATTTATAGTACAGTCTTACTTGCTTTGGAGGCTATTATCATGA
>JADRCD010131083.1:0-11029 GCA_019843815.1 Montemys delectorum | reverse complement strand
GACCCTGAATATCTTTCTTAGATTTATATTCCCTGGCCCAGTGGTTACTCTTCCTGCATCGAGGACAAAATCCTCATGAGGCTCCTGATTGCCTGCTCATGGCGCCTCTATTCCTAGGACAATCATTTTTTAAAATGACCAAAACTTCCATATTTAAAACATACTTTATTCCTTTGTTTCTATACAAGCATTGCTTGTACAGGGGTTCCTAGAAAATCAACAGTCATGACAAGCCCTGATTTTTATATGAAGGCCCAATCTCTGCACAAAGACAAATATACCCAGTTAAGTCTGACTGTCCTTTGTGAAGCCAAATAGTGGCGTGACATTAGCATTCTCATAGGCCAATTGTGTAACAAAAGGATTTCCTGCTTGAGAATCTCCAAGAATTCTACTAGCTGCTTTTAGTAGCCTATCCAAAAAATCCTGGAAAAGTTCATCAGGGGCCTGTCCAATACTGGCTAAATTTCTACTGAGATCCCCTTTAGTCAGTAATTGATTCCAAGCACATCAGGCAGTTATTACAACCTGCACATATACTCCAACAGCAAACCCAATCTGATTAGCATTGCCTTCACACTGACCTTCTCCTAAAAGCTTGTCAGTATCCCAATCTGGGTTCCCCGAATGAGCATTCAATGTGGTAGTTCTCTTACTGGCTTCAAGCCATTTCAAACTCCAGAGTAAGAAATCTCCTGACAAGGTAACCTTACATAGAGTCTTCCAATCTTGGGGGCTTAAATTTGACTCCATCACAGTATCCAGTAGAGCTTGTGTAAAGCGGGCTGTGGGGCCATAGTGTGCCATAGCTGTTTTTAACTCTTTTATCATCTTGAACTCCAAAGTCTGATATTGTCTGACTCTATTGTTCTGCTGGTCAATTATCTCAACTATAGGGAAAAATAGCATGCCAGATGTATCCTGCCCTTTCCTGAGAAAGGGTACTCACAACTCTTTCTAGCAGTGATTGGTATATCTCCGAGTAGCTGTTCCTCTGTGTAATTGACACCTTTTTGTTAGCTCCTGTAGTGCATTAGTCAATTTCTGTAATTTAATTTCAAACTCTAATTTACTTAGTTGCATGTCCATCTGGGTAGCATCTCCTGCAGTAGAGGCCATAGGCAGAGCAGAAGGTGTGTAAGGAGGCCAATCCTCATCATAATATTTGGTAGCTAATTTTTTCTGAATGAGCTTCCTCATCTAAAGTTAGTTCATCATTAGAATCTCTATACCTTTCTAATTTAGGGTTGAGAGGGCCCTTCTCTGAGAAAGCCCTCTCTGGTAGGCATTCTTCCTGAAATTCTTCAAGCTATCCCTGGGCACTATCTGATGCCTGTGAGGTCTCTTCATCAATAGCATCTTTTATGAGTGCCCAGTAGCAAAGGGTAATATTATCTGCCTGGGTGTTTCTCAGAGCTTCTCCAATTTTCTCCTAGGTTCTCTTATCTAAAGTTCTTTCTTCTTGGAACCACGGGCAGCAAGAACCTATCTGATCTGAAAAGTCTTCTAACAATTGTTCTTCAAACCCTATACCTCTCACCTGAAGCAGCTCTTGAAGGCTGCAGACAAATGCCTGTTTAGAGGTTTCCAATCCCATTTTCCACTGTCAACCCCTAAGTAGGATCAGCACTGGGTCAACATAGTCCCAACTTAGCCTGTATCCTTTCAGACCTACAAGCAACAGTTTCAAAAAGATGAAGTTTAAGGCCAGTGCTAGCATCAATACTGTGTGTTGCTTACCGTGCTAGATACCATCTTCCTTTGTTTCCTATGGAGCTCCACCAAGACAGTGTTTCCCTCAGTCGGCCTTTCCATGTTCAGGCACCACCTGTAGCTGCCAGTAGCTACATGAACTGGTTGCTGAAAGGAAAGCTAAGGATGAATGGGAGGGACATTGAGAAAAGGATAAGACCAAGAAAAAGATTCTAACCAAGGCCCAATGTTTACTTATGAGTCTGAGCTTATAAATGGGGCAGGGGACCCATCCTCCACTATGTCAAGATCTCATTGCCTTGTCAGGATATCATCAGGAAAACAGGCTTAGCCACTCAGCAGGTAGTGGCTCCTAGTAGGAAACTGCAGATGTGGCAGGACAATAGACTTCACCTTGGTTGGAAGACTCCAACCTAGGTAGGCTAGACCACTGTGGCAAAACGAGGTCTGGTTCAGCTCACTTGAGGCTGGGCTCTCTCCCTCTCCCTTTCTCCTCTCTCCACATGGCCATGGCCAGCCTCTACTTTTCTACTTTCTCTGTCTCTGTCTTTCTGTCCCTCTGTCTCTCTCTGTCTCTGTCTGTCTGTCTGTCTGTCTGTCTGTCTGTCTGTCTGTCTGTCTCTGTTTTCTAAAATAAAGCCAAAAACCATGGACTGCCTCCTTTCATCTAGACTTGCTGCTCTGGAACAATGGCTTAGGCCTTCCCCTAAAGAGCCGCATCTAATCTCCTGCAGGAAGGCCTCCCAGCATTTCCAGCTGCCAGACTGGATTAAGGACTCTTGCCCACACTCTCAAGAACCACCCAGGACCTTCTTCTCCCCACCTACCTCTTTTCCTTTAGGCCTGGTGCCCCTGCCACCTCGGTGCCCCCATCCATTCTCAGCTCTTCCGTGGTGTCCAGCAACTTCCTGTGATGCCCAAGAGCTAGAACCTGTCATCCTTGGCCTCCATAAGGCCCAGGGATCCTGGACTGCTCCCTCCAACTCCAAGAGACTGGGGTTAAGTGGCTTCCCACAGCCAGACGCTCACAGGGCAGCCCAGAGAGCACATAGCAGTCTCCCACATCTGCCCGCCCAGGGTCTCTGAGTTCTGGTGGGGTATGAGCCTCTGCTATCCCTTTATTTCCCCACCACCTGAAACCCTACATTTGTCTTTATGGATCTAGATTACCTCACACAGGATGGTTTTTTTCTAGTTCCATTCATTTGCCTGCAAATTTTATGACATTGTTTTTGTCAGCTGAGTAATATGCCAGGGTGTAAGTGTGCCATATTTTCTTTATCCATTCTTCAGGTGATGGACAGCTAGGTTGTTTCTAGTTTCTGGCTATTATGAATGAAGCTGCTCTGAGAATAGTTGATTAAGTGTCCTTTGGTAGAAAGGAGCATCCTTTGGGAATATGTGTAGGAGTGGAATAGATGCATTTTGAGGTAGAGCTATTCCTAATTATCTGAAAAACTTCCATATTGACTTCTAGTGGCTGTACAAAGTCGCACTACCACCAGCAATGGTGGAATGTTCCCCTTGCTTCACATCATAGTCAGCATGAGCTGCCACTTGTGATTTTCACCTTAGCCATTATGACAGGTATAAGATGGAATTTCAAAGTTGTTTTGATTTTCATTTCTCTGATACCTAAAGATGTTGAACATATCTTTAAGTGTTTATATGCCATTTGAGATTCTTTTGTTGTGAATTCTCTGATTAGATCTGTACCCCATTTTTAAATTGGGTTATTTAGTTTGTTGATGTCTAGTTTCCTCAGTTCTTTATATATTTTGGATATTAGCCTCTGTCAGATGTGGAGTTCATGAAAATCTTTTTCCATTGGAGAAGGGAGGGAGGGGAAACTGCAGCCCCATGCAATACATGAAAGAAGAAGAAAAATTAAAAAAAAGTAGTTACCAAAAATGCAAAAAAACTAAAATAAAATTCAAAATTACAAATGCATCTGTCTGAAAAGATTATGTAACAGATAACCATCCCAAGAGCCAAAGGAAATTTACAAATGCATAAACTCAAATGTTACTTAGCTTTTGTTTCTCTCTAAGCATTAACCTTGACAACTTCTTTGACAGCAGTTTGTTTATTCATGAAGGCAAAAGGGTGGGAGGGAAGGCAGGACTTTGCTAGGCTAGGATGATATTTAGATGGAATATACTTAGTAAGGTTACTGAGTAGGAGAATTGAATTTTAGCTGAATAATCTCATTGTAATCTCTGCTATGGAGACATAAACAGTAAAGAGATTATTTTCATACATTAGAAGATCATCTACAAGGAAAATGAAATATGTTGACTACATACTTATGAGACAGTCATAAGTTTTATATTTCTTCTGATAGTACAATTAACAGTAAAAATGAGCCTTTTAGTTGGGGTAGGTAGACAAATTAAAATTTAGTAGTGGATGAGTAAATTACCCTTTGTGAGGTTTTCTCCAATATATTTACAAATATTTTATGATTTTGAAAATGTACAGATACCACTTGTTTCAAATTTGAGAGTTAAGTCCATTCCTTATTTTTCACATTTATTGTTGTGAACAGAGCACAGTGAGTACTATTTTGGATATTTGGGTAAGTTTATGCGAAAGTATATTATTTATATATATAGATTCCATGTCTTTTCTGCATATATCTTTTATGATGATATTCCCAAATGCAATTTCTTACCCTGGATATAATTTTTAAATATTTACAGTCAGATGATCAAGAAAACAAAATGCTACATTAATGTTATCCTAGCCAACACTATTCACACATATTTTGGCACAGATTAAGAGAGTTTGTCAATATATTTAAATACTTTGTGTTATGTTCAACCCAGTTTTATTCTGTTTCAACAAATACATTTTTTATTAATTATTTTATTTCTTTACCATTCAAATATTATTGCCCTTCCAGGTACCTCCTTCATGAGCCCCCTACCCCTTCTCAACTAAGAATGTGCTCCCTCACCTCCCCACCCACTCCCAGCTCACCCCTCTAGCACCCCCCTTCTCTGGGGCATCAAGCCTCCACAAGACTAAGTTCATCCCCTCCCACTGAGTCCAGGAAAAGCAATCCTCTGCTACATACATATCAAGCGCCATGGACAAGGCCATGTATGCTCTTTGGTTGGTGGCTTAATCCCTGGGAGCTCTGACAGGTCTAGTTAGTTGATACTACTGTTCTGCCTGTGGGGTTGCAATCCCCTTCAGCTCCTTCAGTCCTTCCTTTAACTCTTCCATAGGGGTCCCAGGGCTTAGTCCAAGGGTTGTAAGTATCTGCATCTGTCTGTGGTCCGCGCTATTTTCCCGCTGGCAGGAACACACGGACACACACAGGATCCTTCTGCAGCAAACATTTATTACCATGTGGCTAGGAGAGGGCGAGCCCTGGAAAATGCACTGCTTATATACACCCTGGAGCGGCGTGTTCACCTCTGATTGGCTGTTTGCTCATTACCTCATGAGACATCTCGGGATAGGCTGTGACTTGGGGCGCTCTGGCCCTAGCACATGCACAGATGGGCTGAGACTTGGCGCGCTCTGGCCCTAGGCACATGCGCAGACTACTTGTTACAGGGAGAAGACACCGGATGCCGGCGCCATCTTGTAATGGAGGCTGCCGGCTCGGTTGCGGCTCTCTACAATCTGTCTCAGTAAGGTACTAGTAGATTCTCTCAGAGGACAATATTCATAATATCCTTGTTTTTAATAGCTGAATAATATTCCATTGTGTAAATGTACTACATTGTTTCTGTCTATTCTTTGGTTGAGGAACATCTGGGTTATTTCCCGCTTCTAGGTATTATGAATAAGGTTACTCTGAACATAGTGGAGCATGTGTCCTTGTGATATGGTGGAGCATTTTTTGGGTATATGTCCAAGAGTAGTATAGCTGGGTCTTCAGGTAGAACTATTTCCAATTTTCTGAGGAACTGCCAGATTGATTTCCAGAGTGCCTGTACCAGCTTGCACTCCTACCAGCAATGGAAGAGTGTTCCTCTTTCCCCACATCCTCACCAGCATCTGCTGTTTCCTGAGTTTTTAATCTTAGCCATTTTGATTGCTATAAAGGTTGTTTGATTTACATTTTCCTGATGTCTTCTTGAGGTTTTTGTATATCTAAGATATTAGCCCTCTATCAGATATAGGTTTAGAAAAGATCTGTTCCTAAACGTTAGGTTGCTATTTTGTCCTGTTGACAGTATTCATTGCCTTGCAGAAGCTTTTCAATTTAATGAGGTCTCATTTGGTGCTCTGTTCAGGAAAATTTCCCCTGTATCAATGTATTTGAGGCTATTTTCCACTTTCTCTTCTATTAGATCCTGTATCTTGTTTTAAACAAACTCAATGAAAAAAAGCTACATGATTATGTCATTAGACGCTGAAAAAGCATTTGACAAAATTCAACACCCCTTCATTTTTGGAAAGAACAGGAATTCAAGGCCCATACCTAAGCATAATAAAAGCAATATACCACAAACCAATAGCTAACATCAAATTAAATAGAGGGAAATTTGAAGCAATCCTACTAAAATCAGGCACAAGGCAAGGCTGCCTACTCTTTTCCGATTTATTCAATATAGTACTTGAAATTCAAGCTAGAGGAGTTAGACAACAAAAAGAAGTCAAAAGGACACAAATTGGAAAGGAAGAAGCCAAGGTATCCTATTTGCCGATGACATGATAGTGTACATAAGTGACCCCATAAATTATAACAAAGAATCCCAACAACCAGTAATGTGGCTGGATATAAAATTAACTCAAACAAATAAGTAGCTTTCCTCTGTAAGTGGATAAAAGGACTGAGAAATACATGAGAGAAACAAGATCCTGCATAATAGTCACAAATAATATAAAATTCTTGGTGTAACTCTAACCAAGCAAATGAAACATCTGTATGACAAGAATTTCCAGTCCCTGAAGAAAGAAATGTAAGCCCTCAGAGGATGGAAAGATCTCCCATGTTCATGGATTGGTAGGATTGATATAGTAAAAATGGCCATCTTACCAAAAACAATTTACATATTCAGTGCAATCCCCATCAAAATCCCAGCTCAAATGAGCTCATTTTGATTCTTCACAGAGATACCAAGAGTAGGAGGACAAACAATCTCAATTAACCTGGAACCCTGAGACCTGTCAAATACTGGACCACCAACCAGGTAGCGCATACCAGCTGATATGAGGCCCCCAACACATAAACAACAGAGGACTGCCTGGTCTAGGTTCAGTCAGACCTAACTCTCAGGAGACTGGAGGCCCCAGGGAGTTGGGGTGAAGACATCCTCATGGAGACAGAGGGTGGTGAGGAAGTATGGAATATGGAACATTCAGAGGGTGAGCCAGGGATGGAGGTGGGGAATAAAATCTAGAGTGTAAATAAATGAATAAATAAAAGACAAAACAACAACAACAACAACTACAAAACTTCTGTGGAAATCACTATGTCTGACCTCAAGCTGTACTACAGAGCAATCATGATTTAAAAAACTGCACGGTATTGGTACCAATACAGGCAGTTGGATCAATGGAATAGTATTGAAGACCCAGAAATAAACCCACACACCTATGGCACTTGACCTTTGACACAGATGACAAAAGCCATTCCTTGGAGAAAAGAAAGCGTCTTCAACAAATGATCTAACTGGTCATCTGCGTGCAGAAGAATGCAAATTGATCCACATTTATCTCCTTGTACAAAACTCAAGTCCAAATGTATCAAGGGCCTCCATATAAAACCAGATACACTGAATCTAATTTAAAAAGTACATATTTTTCTATCTAAACAAATCCTTTAAATTGAGCTGATTTGATTTTAAAATAATTTGCATGCTCCATGGTCACTAGGCATGGTTTTTCTTACCAGCTGACAATTAGTCTCAGGACATTACTGCTGATCTCTACATTTGCATAACACATGTAATCCTGTAGCCCGGTTTTCCCTTATATATGAGCTCTACACCCAAGAGTTGAATTTAAATTAATGGGATTCCTGATTTTGTTTTAGTGCCTGACAATGATTGTATTTAAATAGTCTTTAAGAATGAAGCTGATGCTTCTTCATTTGAAATCTAAATGTTTTGACCTTGCCATCTCTGTAAAAACCTACAAAATGTAAGGAGAATTTAGTCCTTAATTTTCTGATTCATTTACTCATCAAACTATGTTAATAGATCCACTACATAGTCTGGAAAATTCTTCACAAATTATTTCCAGCATATTTCAGATCCCCAAGATGTTGACACTTACTAGCCCAACCTGAATTCCTGTTGAGTCTCCTCAGAATGAAGTGAGGAACTCATGCAGAGTCTATGGTTCCACAATTAAGGGAGAGGTGAGCCTTCAAATCCTCCCCCAAGTATTTATTACTAGCAACTCAGCTAATTACATTTCAGTTATTTCTTTCTTTATATCTAACCACCTCCTCAATAATATTCATTCTCTTTTAATTCTTGAGATTATATTTAATTGTTTTTGAGTCCTAATAAAGTCTTTCTTTATCTTTCAGCATGCTATATATTTCTTAATATTCTTTTTTTGAAATTGGTCAAATTACCTATTTTCTTTATGAAACATTAGAGTTTTAATTTTTCTTTCTTCATTTTAAAAAAGAATAATCTAAGGCTCAATTTGAACAATATAAACAAACATGATAGTTTTGGTAAAATTCTCTAAGAATTATTACTCTGTACACAAAGGAATCTAAATTGAGTTATGCCGGGGGGCGGGCAGGAATAAAGGTCAATTGAACAACATGTTCAATCCAAATTGAAAATCATATGATGAAAGTAGATGAAAGGAAATAAAAGACATATTCTGGGTCATTGGACTAAATTGACCTGGAAGGGATAGGAGTATATATAAAAAGTATGCCTGTGGAGAATTGAAAGCGTAATTTTATGAACTGGAAATCTATATGTTTTTTATGTAAATTGGCTTTAGAAAAGATGAAGGCAGGGATGAGATGAGACAACCACAATTTACCAGGGCATTGTGGCAGAGTAAGATGATAGATTGCCCCAAATTGATTGTAAACAGATCTTATATGCCATGGCCGTGGATTCCTCACTTGCTACTAGTAAATAATAACAATGGAAAATGGCTTCCTGAAGTGGCTTTAAAAAAGCTAGATTGTAGAATGTTGAGAAAGGCCAAAATTGAGCTGCTTTGGGTGATTGTTGGGGTAGTACTGTTTTTAATCATGTGCCAAAAGCATGCTTCAGGGTCTGTACTATAATGGATTTCTACAGAGATCCAAGACTGAGATTCATTTCACAGTGAGAGTGTTGAGTTCTCTTTTTGTACTATGTGAATACGTGCCTTTTTCACCCATGTCCCACTGTATTGATACCTAGATGCCTATAGACACACATATATCCTAAAAGTAAGTATTTATGTTTTGAGAAATGTATAGTTCTGATCAACATACATCATCATCAAAAACATTTTAATCATTCTTTAATGATTTCATTCTTTCTTTTTCCTTTTTTTACTGATTTATACTAATTTTTACTAACTTATAGTTTTCTGATTTATACATGTGTTCAAGTCAGTTGTCATTTTATGAACTACAGAAGTGTAATTGTGCAATACCTAATATTGTATCTTTTTGATGATTTTTTCATCATGGAGTTACTAGGTTCACTCATGTAAATTAGTGGCTCATTTGTTTTATTCCTGCATAATATTTGACTATATGACTACAGTAAATTAGATCATTCATCTTCTTTTTAATGGACACTAGTTATTTTAACTATTATCAGCATCAACATTCATTTATCTTTTCTGAAATTCCTTCATCTTTTAAAAACAAATCTCTGTAGTATATCAGTGTTCTCAAGAAACTCATGCATACTTGCCTACAACTGGTACCATATTAATTAATCAACACCTCCAAATTCTCATTAAAATAATACTGCTATACTCACTAGGATTTTGTGGATAGTGCTTGTCCATCTTCAGTTCAGAAGTCAAAATTAAGCACAGAGCTGTTCTTGTATATGTATATACACAGCTTTTACAGATTACAGAATTCTATTGCCTATATCATGCTTTTGCATTTCATGGTACAAGTTACTTGCAGTATCAGCTCTTAGAGTTAGAATTGTGTCAAATGTTGTTTTTGAAAAAATAGAAAACCCTAAATCTAATATTTCAATTAACAAATATATTTTCTTTTCTTTTCTTTTTTCTTTTTTGTATTAAACATTTTCTTATTTATATTTCAAATGTCACCTCCTTTCCTAGTTCCCCCCTCCCAAAGAATCCCCCTATCCCATCCCATCTCCCCTGATTCTATGAGAGTGTTTTTCTACCCATGCATGCACTCCTGTCTCCCTGCCCTAGCATTCCCCTACACTGGGACATTGAGCCTTCACAGGACCAAGGACCTCTCCTCCCATTGATGCCCAACAAGACCATCTTCTGTTACATATGCTGCTGGAGCCGTGAGTCCCTCCCTGGGAGCTCTGGGGGTTCTGGTTGGTTGATATTGTTGCTCTTCCTATGAGGTTCCCTCAGCTCTTTCAGTCATTACTGTTTTCATTTGGGATAGGTACACACATGCATTTAGGTCAAAACTAAATACGCATATACTCTTAATGCTTCCTTCTTTTCATAGCTAAGATCCTTGAAATAATTTGTCTTCATGTCATAACTTTATTTCTGACCTATGCATTCTGATTAGAAACTTGGAGGTATGATTCTACTTTTGCCCCTTCCAATGACAGTTTCAAGTAAATGACATCAGCTACCAACTTGTAAAATACCATCAGTATCTTTCCAAATGTGCCCTGTCAATAGTCCTCTCTTGCATTTGCCAGAGTTGATTTTATTATTTCTCCTTCAAAGAAGTATCTTTTGGCTTCTGTGAAATCATTAATAGATTATCAGAATATGGTATTTCATGTAATGAACTCAATCTATGCTTGACCATAATATGAACTCAGCTAATGATTGTAGAATAGAATTGATAAATTATTTGGCTAATTGTATTAGCTCATAGTTTCCATATATAATCTACCATACTTACAAATGTAAAACTACAATAAAATTCATGCATGATAATGTCCAAGACATAATTTTATAATTTCAAGATGCTTCATGTTGTTTTTCTCCTCAGTGCATAATCTTCACAAGCGAATAGCCTCTCAATTATGTACAACATGATTATGTCCTATGCATTCTATTTAAGAATCAGATTTTGGAAAAGATGTTATCCTGAGCGTATGTTTTAAATTATTATGTTTTTCATTTTGAAAGATTATCAATTTTTATGTTGGAGGTGCCAACCATCAACACTTTGTGCTTAAGCACTGATTGTTTG
>JADRCD010131070.1:0-19267 GCA_019843815.1 Montemys delectorum | reverse complement strand
CCTCCCCCCGCCCCTCTTTAGACGCCGTTTTGTTTCTTACACCTCTCCCTCCCCCCCCCTCCCCTTCCCCCCCTCTTCTCTCTCTCCCTCCCCTCCCCTCCCCCCTCTTCCTTCCCGCTCTTCTCTCTCCCTCTCCCTCCCCACCCCTCCTTCTTCCTCTCTCTCCCTTTCCTCCTCTTCTCTCTCTCTTTCTCTCTTCCTCCCTCTTCCTTTCCTTTCCCTCCCCCCTCTCCCTCCCCCATCTCTCCCCGTGTGTCCCCAGTGGGCCTCTTTCCCTCTTTCTCTCTCTTCTTTTCTGTCCCCTTTCTTTCTCTGCCCCTACTCCCTTCTCTATAGCCCTTCCCAGGTCCTAGATAAACTTCCTTCCATACTAGGCCTGTGGTATGGTAGCTGATACCTCAGGGGCACGCCTCAGCATGGGCCCACTAAGGCTGCCTCTCCCTCTGCATCATACCTTGTTGTGGTTTTTATAAACCATAAGGGAGGCAATGGAGGTTCCTGAACTTTGGTAGACGTCACATATTTAGAAGTGGATTTGTTTCTAACACATATTTCTCCAACATGACTCCTCTCTTACCCAAGTGCCCACCCACACAGTATTTGCCTAAGGTTTCTTTGTGTCAGGAAGGAACTCTTCCTGATCAGACAAGCTCTCACCAGCACCTTGTAACTATTGATGCTCTCCTATCGAGGGGGACCATTCGACATCCAAGGAAGAGGATAGATTCCTGCTTCAGGCTTTTGTAGGACAGTATAGGCCAATAAGAGGTAGAGGCAGAGATTGTGCCCTAGGAGGAAGATTAACTTGAATGTATATATTCTTTACAATGAACCTGTTAGAGTTATAGAATGTTGTCACTAAATAGACTTTAGAGATAATCCAGCAGGTTAGCGTTTGAGAATGGCCTCACCCTGAGTCCCTGCCTTCTGGCCAGTGAACCCTTCTTTCACTTGAGCTGAGAAATCCGTAAGCCAGATTGCTTTTATTTTAGAAAGAATAAATGTTGTACTCTTGATTTTGGCAAATGGACCCACTTTGATTCCTTTGTTTGTCTATAACAAAAGTGTTCAGGCTCCTTCAGTTTACCCATCCAAGATTTTAAACTTTTTAAAAATTAGTTTCCCTTAATAAAAATTCAGCCACTGTCATTAAGATGAAGTGGACAGCTGGCCATATGATACCAAACCCACCCACCTCTGCTCCCAGGGGAGCGTGGGATCCACACTATCATCTTTCTTTTCATCCTCCTCAGAAAGGAATTATCCACATGATGGCAAAGCCACAGAGCTGGTGAGTTGACATATCTTCCAAGTCTCCCTCAATCAACTTGACTGCACTCCCTATCCTTAACTGAAGATAGACTTCACTGACTTTGGCACC
The DNA here is from genome assembly GCA_019843815.1 of Montemys delectorum. Lineage (NCBI taxonomy): Eukaryota > Metazoa > Chordata > Mammalia > Rodentia > Muridae > Montemys > Montemys delectorum. The sequence goes on along the minus strand of JADRCD010131070.1, from coordinate 17,886 downwards.
ACGTGAATCACAACACAGTTTTTTTTTTTCTGGACACGTTGAGGAATGCAGGCTCTGGGTCAGATGGCTTTCAATAAGCACTAGCCAATAAGGAGGTCTCTTTGGCACTATTTCTTTATCTGTAAAACAAGAGACAGATAGCACCTGGAAGGTGCTAAAGCTAAGTGAAGCATTAATGAGATAATCTAACTAAAGAGTTTTAGAAGATTGACACATGCAAATAGTCGCGCTCATTCCTTTTACTGTTTATTGGACCTAGACTGAGACAGTTTTATGAATAGATTTAGGAACGTGCATGTGTGCATTTGTGTGTGCCCACTCATGCACGCGTGAACAATTAAAGAAAAAGAGGCCATGAATTTAACAGGGAGAGTCCTGGGAGTGGGGGGAGTCCATGGGAGAAAAGGGAAGGTGTAGGGGTTTGGGTTTTTGCTATGTTAGATTCTGATTGCTCCCAGAGACCTCATGAAGACCTCAGGTGATGCTATGTGACCTTGTCTGCACATTATCCCTGACTGGTGAATAAAGAAGCCAACGGCCAATAGCTGGGCAGAAGAGAGAGACAGATGGGGCTTGGGGAGGTTAGGATTCCCAGGCTTGGGGTTGGAGGAGAAGCACCAGGTGAAGAAAAAGGTGAAGAGAAGAGAAGGCACCTTGGGGAAAGAATCTCCTAATGGCCATGTGGGTTGGCTAATTGCAGTTAGAGCAGCCCAGATGAAACCTGGCAAATTATATATTGGGATTATTGGCTGGGAAATAAACATAATAGCTTAGGGGATAGATATCTGCCCAGCTCTTGGGCTGATTAAGGTTTATTATAAGCATAAGGGTTGTGTGTGTCTTTGATCACTAAGTGGTCAAAGGCAGGGTAGAAACCCTGGATAGAGATTAAATAATCATACAACAAAAAGGGGAGAATAGAATGTGATTATTTTATGATCTCAAAAAAAATCATAATTTAAAAGTCCTCCTCAAAATGGAATGTTGGTTTGGAGCCGGGCTGTGGTGGCATATGCCTTTAATCCCTGCACTTGGGAAGCAGAGGCAGGGCAGATTTCTGAGTTCGAGGCCAGCCTGGTCTACAGAGTGAGTTCCAGGACAGCCAGGACTACACAGAGAAACCCTATCTCAAAAAAACAAAAAAAACAAAAAACAAAAAAAAACAAAAAACAAAAAAGTTGGTTTGGGTTGGGCTGGCAAGACAGCCCGGGAGATAAAGATTCCTGCCTCCAAACTTGAAGACCTGAGTTCAAACCTTGTGACCCACATAGCAGAAGGACAGACCTAAGTCCTGCAAATTGTCATTTGACTTCCACATGCACACACTGTGGCAAGTGCTCCACCCATACCCTTCCACAAAATCAATTAAAAAAAATGGCATGTGCAAAGTAAAAAAGAAAAAGAACTCTGGCTTCTCTCTAGATTCCACACTGTTGGTAACACTTTTACAAAATTTTAATCACTTACTTTTCCCCAAATTCAGCCGTGTATGCTGGGACTATTTTTTTTTTTTCATACCCAAGAACTGTGAATGCACAGGTTTCTACTTGGAAGTGTAGAAGAACTCTTTACCCTTAATACTAAGTTTAGCCATGGTCTATCAATTTCTCAAAAAGAAAACACAGGCACAGAGATAATGGAGCAAAACCAGTTCCATTTTCTTAATAGTCACCAGTTACTCGTTGCCACAGCTTAGAAAGCACCAGGCTTTTAAACGTTTATCCTCGATAAAACCCGTAGAACAACAGTTAATGACTTCCATCCACAGCAGGTCTGGTTTGGTGCCCAAGCTGGGAAAGAATGCCTAGAGGCACCTTCTCCTCAGCCCTTTCTCTGAACCGGACCTAGCCTTTAACACCCCTCCCCCATTCACGTGACCTGCAATGTCTCCGCTCTCCTTGTCTCTCAGCCTGAGCCACACCTTCTGACTTCTGCTGGGCTTTGGAACAACTTCTCTCTTTACCCACTTTCTGCCATTTTTCCATACTTGCAGAATCTTTTTTTTTTTCTGTCTTGTTTTCTCTGCCTGCTTTATTTCTGCATGGACTTTGTTTGGTTGTGGCTCGTACACCAACCAGAAATGACCTCTGTCTCTAGCCTTCCTCGTTGCTCCTATCTCCATCTATCTTCCTACCATGGCAGCTGGGGCTGGCCTTTAAGACAGCCACTTCTTTCTCTAAGGTCCCCCTGTCTGACATCGCCTCTTTTGAAACTTTTGAGTTTCCTTTCAGCCTACCTTTTAGTTTCTTGTTTCCTGCGATCTGATTGGTTGAGAGCCAACTTGCTGCACTCTGGTTTGCTGAATAGAAATGATCGACAGTTCTTTTATTCAATTGATCATGTCTCTGCTTCAGTTTTTTTTTTTTTTTTTTGGGGGGGGGGGGCGGTTGCTCGACCACTTTCCTCAAATTCTCTTTGTTGACTCATTTCTCTGAAGACCATAAAAGTCATCCTTAACTCTGACACCAATTTTACAGCCAAACGTTTCCTGTTTATGCTGTTTTATGCATACAGATGAAAATATGCATGATCTAAATATGTATGTATCAAAAGGTATCAGCTAAAGAACAATGTTCTTTCTGGCTTGGGGAAGCACTTGGTTGGTTAAAAAGAATAGAGTTATTTATTTAGTCCTGTGGTTTCTGAAGTAAGAGGTAGGAATTGTCTTGTCTCAAGCAATCCTATTCAAACATTTGCTTCTAATTCTAACTATATCATGGCCAGAGAGATGCACATGTATTAGCTCCTGGGGCTCTTCTCCAGATCCAGCACAATCACCCTGACATCTGAGATGTTTACATTCTGAGCTGTCTTTGCTCCGCAGGCCCAGCTCAGACACAGGGCTGGGAAAGCACTACCCAAGATTCTGGAAGAAGTTTTTAATATACTTTTGTGTTACAGCCCTTAACATATTCTCTAGTCAATCTTATTTTCCAAGCCAGAAGAAAACTCTGCAGTATCTCTTGCTATCCAGATCCCCTCAGGCACAGCCTTCTTTCCCATCTAATTCTAATAGAATGCAATTACCCATCCATTCGAAGGCTCTTCTCATTCCAACCTTGCGGAGAAACTTGACATGTTCTTCCATTAGTTCCTGTATGTGGAAGACAACATAATGCCAGCTCTCTTGTCTCCAGGGCTACCCTACATCGCATACAGCCTATCTTACATAGGACAAATCCTGCTCCCTCTTGCATGTGCATTATTACCCTGATACCAAGGAAGAACATAATTGTACTGCCTTACCACTGGCAGAACTGTAAGGCAATGGCCAGCTTCCTGTCACAGGCAACCTGGATTTGGAGACATAGGACAAGCTTATCCAAAATCACCCAGATCCCTGAACAACACTGGGATCATGTGTTTTCCATCTTCAGAATCCCAGGGCTGACCTGCAGCTCATGTCATATGTGTCATATGCATATGTCATGTGCATAAAGAAGAGGAGAAATTTGGTCCCTATGGAGATGGATCACTCACCAGACTCAATGAGGGATTCTTGTGTGGGTTGTTGTTGTTGTTGTTGCTGTTGTTGTTGTTGTTTTCTTCTTCAGTTTTTAAGGATTAAAACTAAGCTTTTAATTTTCTTAACTTTTGGCAATATTTATCGAAAGGCTACAATTAATATTCACTGAAGCCTATGATTGAACTCTTGTATTGCTACCTTTGACTTCACTTTCCAAGTCTGCTTAGAATCTAGTGCATCTTCCTGTGATGTTTTGGGAATACCAATGAATGACTATCTCCTATGTCAAACCTTTCCCAGAGTCTAGGAAAGGCCTGTTACTATGTGTGCCCTGGATGCTGTGGCCTGTCTTATAACACATCATTAGACTCCCTTGAGAATTTCAGATGATTACATTTCAAATGAGAGAAGTCTAATGCCTTCCAGGAAAATGTAACTATTTTTCTTAGACACACTCAGCAAATTCTAGGCTGAACGATCTGCATGAAGGTTGGGGTGGTACACTTCCTCTAAGGGCAGCCTGCCACATTCTTTACCTATGAGCAGAGCTTTCTAGGTAGCAGAGAGAAGTAATGCAAAGCCTTTGGCCTCTAATGCCAGGTTTTCTTCTGTTGACACTTTGGTCACAGCTGCTGGGAGCGTGTGGGATGGGCAGCCCACTGCCACCAAGGTAGAGCTGGATCTGATGCCCAGAACATGGGGGAATGACACTTTTATCTGCTCCCTAGAGTCACTGATGTGAGACCATTTTAACAATGTTACAGTACTAGCTTTCCAATGTCTAAAGAAGTGTGAAAAATATAGAGCAGAAAATAAAAATAGCACCATCCCTCAAATACACCCACCCCTATTACTATAAGTAGGGGCAGATCCTTTTGCTAAGCTCTGTATTGAATGATGTCATAGTAGAGTGCTCTACCAGAGGCTATTAAAAGCATTTAGAATGTCATAGGGATGGAGAGAAGGACACAGTATGTAATTTTATGAGACAGCTTCTTTCATTCACTGTAATTGAGATTCATTTGAGTTGTTGAGTATATTAGTGTGTGTTCCTTATTTCTGAGTAATGTTCAAATACATGGTATTTTCCATCTACACATTGAATGGCATTAGGAATAACTGCAGTTTTTGACAACTCTAAATAAAGTCGCTCTAAGCATTATTACACAGATTTTATATGGTGCAGGTGTCTTCATTTCTCAGGAGAAATGACTTTTACTCATAATATGTGGTTATTTGTGGTTGAGTAATTGAGTAATTATTTGATGCAGGAAAGGGATCTCCTGTGCTTTGGGGATGGTTGGTGGCATCATTGGCTTCCACTTACCATACACTAAGTAACATTCCCTTACCACTCTTTGACAAAGAAAAATGTTTCCAAAATTAGTCTTGTAGGAAAAATCACTTCCAACTGCTCTACAGAAAACACCTAAGAGTGAAATTACTGAATCATAAAGGTATACGTTTAATTGCATAAAAAATTATTAAACTATCAGAGTGTCTATCATTTTGCATTCTTATCAGTAATGAAACTTCCAGTGTCCTCACGTCTTCTCCATCAGCTGACTCTGCTCCATAGAGCTTTCCTCTGGGCCCTCAGCATGGAGGGAAAAGTGCTGGTCTACATGCTGGACATTGTCCAGGGGGATCCATGGGGCTCTGACCTGATTGAAGTGGCTAAAGAGTACAGTTCTCCAAGGGGAAACCAGAGCAAGGTGGGCTGCTGGGCCTCCTCCTTGGCTGCTGCTGCCGAGGAGTTAGTGACAGACATCAAAATGTAGCGGGCAGCTAGGGGCCAAGATTGGGGCCACCAAGCAGGAAGTGGCTGTGGCACACCCAGATTGTTGGGCCAGGTCATGGTCCGTTGGTGAAAGCTTTGGGAAAGAAAATTCTCCCCTGGAGTTTTATAGCCCAGTAAGACAGGCATTCTCAGATAGTCTTTGGTGAAATAACTTATACACTTTATTCCTTGTTGATGAGACCTTATAAATATTTGGGGTGGATTGGGATCTAGAAGCAGATGCTTTCTCTTGGCTTGATCTGAGATGTTAAGGATGCTTCATCTGCATATGGAAGGGCTTCAGGTGTTGTCCCTCTGTGATTGATTGTCACAGTCCTCTTAATGGGATGTCATGGTTATGTGCTCCAGGACAGGAAACTGCTTGGGAGTAGATTTAAGTGCCTACTATTCTCAATTATGAGAATTGCTGGGTTCCTGAATCCGCTTGACCTTACTATGTTTTCTGTCTAGTGGCTCTGCCTACTGTCCCGCAGAAGAGGGTTATTTATTCTTTGGTTACCTGCATCAGTTAACACATTAAAGATAGCTTCAGTGTATTATTTAGGTTTCCCAGTGCTGTGATAAAACATTATAACCAAAAGCAACTTGTGTAGGAAAGGGTTTATTGCAATTTACAACTCACAGGTTGCACTCCATCACTGAGGGAAGTCAGAGTAGGAACTCAAGGCAGTAATCTAGAAGTAGAAACTGAAGCAGAGATCCTGGAGGAATGTTGTTGACTGGTTTACTCTCCAGGGCTCGCTTATCCAGCTTTCTTTTATACCTCAGGACCATCTGCCCAAGGGTAGCATTAACTGCCATGCCCACTCATCTACTCCAGTAAAGTCTGCAAGTCAGGCTTGAAGGCCTGATCATGGACCTAAGGCGTATGGCTTCAAAGGGAGCTTGCCTCCTGGATATTCAGTCACTGGCATCTCCTAACTCAGATGAGTTCCAAATTAGTCTTTCCAATAGTCAACATGCCTTCTTATTCAGGCATAAAGGTGCCCCAAGAAATGATTCATAAATAGTTAAAACTAAGATTAAACATTGTTTCCTGGCAAGCACAGTGTTTCAGTATATCCTAATCTGATATCAAGCTGTTGGTAGCTTGGAATTCTCATAAGGAAGCTGCCGTATCAGACAGGATGTCCCCAGAGTTAGTAATAGAGGTCAGGCATTATTGCCTACTGAAATTCTCCCAAGGAAGCTGCCTTATCAGACAGGGTGTCCCCAGAGTTAGCAATAGATGTCAGGCACTATTGCTAACTGTAAACATAGTTAGAATTCTCAGAGCAGTCCCACAGAAGACAGAATTGTTTTACATACCAGAGAGTAATTGCCTCACTTAAGGGATTCTCAGGAACTGCTAGAATGGGACTTCCTGGTACTTGCCTCTGACAGACCCAGAGAATTAGCTTGGGGCTGCCAAGATAGCTCAATAGGAAAGGGTGCCACTATTCTTCTGCTTTTCATCTGGATGTTTGATCTTACTGACCTTGATGTGATCATCACCTGCCTATGTGACTTTTGTCATTCGCCCTGTTTTCTGTATACTATATAAGCCAGGTTTTCACTTTGTGCAAATACATTCAGATTCAGTACTTCTCTGTGTTGTCTCTGTTTGTCATCCTCCGAAGTTTTTGCCTACCTGACCAGAACTCTACTTATCCCGCAGAACAAGGGATTCCTACAGCAAACCCAATCTGTGGCAATTAACCCCAATGGCTGTAATCCTCTTAGATTAACCATCAATCAAGAAAATACCCTTCTTCCCTATTTACTCACAGGCCAATCTTATAAATCCATTTTTTAAAAATAAGATGTCCTCTTCTCAGATATGTGTATATTTGGTCAACTTGACAAAAAGCAACCAGGATGTGCAGAAAACACTAAAATGTGCTGATGTCACACCAAAAGATGAGAATAAAACATTTCTTCTTAGATTAGATTGACTGACAATAAATTCAAATTTGAATTCTCCACTTCTGTGTCTTCTGTCCTTCTGTAGTTTGTGGTTATTGGTAGTAAATAATTTGCTAGTATTAGTTGGCTAGCAAACTCCGGGGGTCCACCTGTACCCCTGTTCTATGGTAGAGTTACAGATGTGCATACCCACTTTTGGCATTTTTTTTTCTTTTTATGTGAGTGCTGGTGTAAGAATTGAGCAAACAGGGCTACCTCATAAAAATGCCAAGGAGCAAAGAATGTCCATTAAGCCTAAAGACAGAGAGCTTCAGAAGGGTTTACAGAGCAAACACCCATCCCCAAGAAATGCCTAGTTCTAGGACACATCCCTGGGAGGGTGGATCTCCCCACTACTCCTCCTACGTGCAACAGATATCTACTCCTCTCCTGGAGGAGAGAGGTCAATAGAAACAAAAGAACAATGGGAAAGATAACCAGCCCTTGTTGTAAAGTGTAATACCAGCCCATGTTGTAAGCTGTTGTAAGCTGTAAAACTCTGTTCTGAAAAGGTATAAAAAGTAAAGGGTTTGTTCCCTCATGGTCGCCTTTGCTCTGAATGCTAGATAACTCTAGTATACTGGATCAATAAAAACCTCTTGCTGATTGCATCGATCTCCACCCCTGTGTCTTCGATAGTGGGTTACCCACACTGAACTTAACACTGGGGGATTCAAACTCATATTTTCATACTTGCATGACAGGCACTCTATTTACCAACCATCTCACTGATATACTTTAGCTTAAGTATCACTATCTCTACTTTTACCTTAAGTAACTTTCAAGTTCATATTTACACTCTCCTCTTTCTTCCATTTTCTTTTCAGTGGTAATTAGTGGCACAGTAGTTGGCATTTCTATATCTTCTTTGGTTTGCTGTTGCTGCTGTTGTACTAGTGGTTTATTTCCTGCCTCCTATCTGGTTGGTTCCAGGGACTGAGCCCCCAGTGAAGGCTGCTCAGTATGAAGATGAGAATAAAATTGAGAGAGACCCCAACAGAAGCACAATTTATAACATAGAAACACAAGAAATGTGAAAAGCCACAGCAATGAGGTGACTCCTCTAAAATATCATGACCCCTCAATTACCAAATCCAATGTCACTATAAACTGAGAACAATGCTAGACAAAGAATTTAAACATCTACATGTAAAAATATACAACTGTGTCCTAGTCCTCTGGCTCTTTCAATCTTTCTTCCCCCTCTTCCAACATGTTCCCTGTGCCTCAGGTGTAAGGATGTAAATATAGCAAGTGTGCTTGAGCACCTCCATAATAGTATTGCCCAAACATGACATATGTTTTAAAGGTAAATTGTATATAAAAAACAGATACAACAGAGAATTTGAGTTGGCAATAGTGTTCCCATACTCTTTGTATTCAGAACTATTCATATTAAATATCTAAATTTCAAAGGATTCAATTTAAAAAAATAATCAGTAACTTCCAAGAGGTACAGATAAATAAAGTAAGGTGATTAATTTAGGACCTAGAGAATAATGTCAAGAACATGCTTGAGAATGTTATTAGCATGGAATCAGTCAGAGAGTAGAAGTTTTTAAAAATGTGGAAATTTTTAGATAAGAAAAGCTTAAATAATGAAATAAAAGCCTTAGCAGAAAACATCACCAATAACCTAGATGAAGGAGACTAAAGAACATTAGGGCTGCAAGATATGCCTGAGGAAATACTATATTCAAATATCATTATTGAAGAAAGAACGTAACCCATCTATACCTTCCAAGAATTTTGAGATATGATTGAGAGATTAAAACTAAAGATCCATGGGCAAAAGAAGAAGTTGAAAATCTATCTGATAAAATTATAGTGGAAATTTTTTGGCTGTAGAAAATGAAATGGATGTATAAGCACAGGCAATACTGAGAACCCCGAATCTACCTAGCCAGAGAAGACCTCTCTGTGACATATTATAGTCAACATACAAAGTACAAACCAAAAAAATCATAGTAAGATTTGTAAGGAAAAACCATCAACCACACAAGCAAACACATCAGACCTCAACAAAGACCCTAAGGCAGGGAAGCATTGCCTTAAAGGATATATTCCAAAAGTAAATAACTGCCAAGATTACTATCCCCAACAAAGTTATCTATTTAAATTGATGGGTAATAGGAGATATTTAAAGGCAAACACAGACTAGAATAGTTCATGGATACCAATTTAGAAGTTCTAGTGAAACTAAAGGATTCCTAAACACCGAGAAAGAATAAAGATAGTGGCTATCATGAGAGCACAATAAAGAGTACTTTTCCTGAGAGGAATCAATGAGCAAAGGAGAACTAGGAAAAGCTCAAGCATGTCCAACTAAGTAAACCAGCAGGTCTCTAATATGAACAGAGGAGAACAAGTGATATAGCTTTTTAGAAAAAAAAAACAAGAATTAGTTCAGTTATAACCCTCAATGTAAATGGCCTTAGTGATCAAATTAAAAGATCCCGAAAAAAATACTAGATTCAACTGTTTTCTCCGGGAAACACAACTCACTGGCAAAGACACAGAAGCTGAATGTAAAAGGATGGAATTTAATATACTAATCAAATGGAAACTGCAAGCTAGTGTAGCTATTGTGTTGATTAGCCTGCAGACAGAATGAGGCAGGAGAGATGAAGACAACTACATACTGATAAGTGGGACAAAATACTCAGAAAATATAAAAATTAATATATATGTATGTATAATCTACATATAGGCATACACACACACACACATATACATACACATACACTTAACATTGAGGCTCTCTGTTTCATGTACAATACTGGGAGAGTTCAATAATGCACTGTCATTAACAGGTTTGTCGTCTAGACTAAAGACCAACAAATAAACCTATGGTGGGTTGCATGAGATGCTGCCCATAGTCTTTAGCATTCATCTTCTATTTTAAGCTTGCAAGCCTTCACTTGCTCTCATTTTTATGCTTTGTGGGTCTGGTTTTATTATTCAGTTCTCTAATTTCTAAAGATGCTGAATTTGTTAATAATTATTTAACTTTGACATATAGCTTACATAAATTGCCTATTTAAGTTTTGAGGGCTTTTCTTCTTGGTCCTCTAATTTTTCTTTCTCATTAAAAGTATTTGGTCAAATGCAAAGAAATAAATAATCAAGATATACATCCATAATAGCTTGAAAAACTCCTAGGGGAGCTGGAGAGATAGCTTAGCAGTTTAGAACACTTCTTGCTCTGAAAGAGGGTCTGAGCTTGATTCTCAATGCCTATATGGTGGCTTACAACTATCCTTAACTCAGTTCAAGTGGTTAAGATGCTGAAAAAAGAAATTGAAGATAGTAGAAAGTGGAAGGAGTTCCTCTTCCCACTGACTAATAGAACTGACATTGTAAAGATGCCCATATTACTAAAAGCTATTTATAGATAGATTCAATGTAATGAATATAAAAATGTCAATGACATTCTTCATACAATTCAGAAAAAAGTCCTAAAATGCATATAGAAGCACAAATGCCCCCAAAGAACTAAAGCAATCTATGATGTTAGTTTTTAGTGCCAACTTTACAGAATCTAAAATCACCTAGGTAAAAAGCTTCAGTGGAGAATGGTATGCACTGGGTTGGCCTATAAACAAACATATTTATGGGGGATAATTGTCTTAGTTAAGCTAATTGATATGGGATAACTCAGACCACAGTGCATGGCACTTTACTCTAGGGAAGGGATCCAGAATAGCATAAGAATCTAGAAACTGAACTGTGTATAAGAAAGCAAGCAAATGACTATATGTGCATCCATTTTTCTCTTAGCTACTCATGAGACTAGCTTTCTTGACTATTGTGCTAACATAGACTGTAACCTGTAATTGTTAGCCAAATAAATTTTTCCTCCCAAGTTGTTTTTTATTGGCGTATTTTATAGCAACAGAAATGAAAATAGAACACAATCCTAGGCAGAAAGAAAAGAGTAAAGCTAGAAGTATAATATCTGACCTCAAATTATATTACAGAGCCACAGTAATAAAACCATCAAGATATAAGTACCTATGAACACATAGACCAATGATATAGACTAGTAGATCCAGAAATAAACACACACAGCCTCAGTCATCTAATTTTTGACAGAAGAGTCAAAATGCACCGAGAAAAGGAAATTCAAGTCACTAGTCAGAGCCATGAGTTTCTGAATCCAAATGACTGCTCATATAGGGCTTAGTAAAAGGGGAGAACAAAGTGTGAGGAGGAACAGAAACATAAATGAAGGGAATAGAAGCATAACCTCACATCTCTTATTATCTCAGAAACCTTCATCTTTCACATCCATAGGTTTGTCAAGGGTTGCTACCCATGGGTCAGTTAAGATGGGAACCATCAAAAATCAATTAAGATGAAAGAAAAGATGAAAGAGTTGGGATAAGAAAAGGAAGGAGGGCTGGTGAGATGGCTCAGTGGGGAAGAGCACTGATTGCTCTTCAGAAGGTCATGAGCTCAAATCCCAGCAACCACATGGTGGCTCACAACCACCCGTAATGAGATCTGACGCCCTCTTCTGGCGCGTCTGAAGACAGCTACAGTGTACTTACATATAGTAAATAAATAAATCTTTAAAAAAAAAAAAAAAAAAAGAAAAGGAAGGAAAATGAGGAAAAAAGAACTCATTTCTACTTTCATGGATTTAAAGTAGTGAGATAAACAGAAGAATACACAGCTCTGGGTAAGCTGAGGCAAGTGAGCAGACAGAGCCATCTCAAGGCCAAGATGGCTTGAGGCTGCTAAGAAACACTTGCAGTACAGAAATGTAGTCAAAAATGCTGAGGTTGGGATAGCGCTACTTCACTTCTCTATGACCAACTTCATCTCGGTCTCTGGATGCTGTGGATAAACCTGGTAATTTGAATTGTAAATATGTTACAATCACAGAGTTGAAAGGTTTTTCCCAAGGTACCCATTCAATATTTCTAGGAAAATTACAGGGAAGATGAATTGGTTTCCACTTTTATTATTCTGTTTTAGCCATCACCTGTAGTATGAGAAGCCATTTCTGACTCAGTATGCAATTAAAGCAAAATTTCCCAACTGTCCCTTACAAATGGAAACTGCAAAAGACTAATTGGTAAATAAGAGGCTTATAAGGATGAGATTCAGCCATCCAAATATTTCTTAGTAGTCCCAAGACCAAAGTGTCCAGTGTCTTCACAAATAGGGTCTTACCACTAAGTTCTGATGGGCACATTTTTTATGTATTTATATTTAGGAAGTGTGGTGGTTTAAATATGCTTGACCCATGGAGTAAAACTATTAGGTGTTGTGTTGTTGGACAAAGTTTGTCACAGAGGAGGTGGACTTGAGACCCTCATCCTGACTGCCTGGAAGCCAGCCTTCTCCTAATTTGCCTTCAGAACAAGATGTAGAATTCTCATCTCCATCACTATTCCTGCCTGGATACTGTTGTCCTTCTTGCTATTATGCTAATGGACTAAAGCTCTGAATCTGTAAGCCAGCCCCAAAGAAATGCTGTTCTTTGTAAGAATTTCTGTGGTCATGGTGTCTCTTCATAGCAATAAAACCCAAACTAAGACAGAAGTTGGTACCAGAGACTGGGGTATTGCTGTGGTAGGTCTGGCCATGCTTTTGTTTGGAAAACTATGAATTGGGCAATTTTGGATTTGGAAAGCAGTGGAATGCTTTAAGTGGAGGTTAATGGACCATCCTAGTAGGAATATGGAAGACATTGGTGCTGAGGGTGACTTGAACTGTGGAAGCCTGGCGGCTCTAGAGGTTTCAGAAGAGAGGAACTTTAGAATGTGGCCTAGTGACTGCACTTGCGATATTTTGATGACAAATGAGGCTGCTTTTTGTCCTTGTTTGAATAGTCTGCCTGAGGCTAAAGTAAAGATATTTAGTATTTAGATTAACTGTATTAGCAAAGGAAATCTCTAATTAGCCTGGTATAAATTCTGTTGTGTGGTTACTAAAGTTCACACTTATGAAGAGCATTTTGATGAAAAAGAGCAAACTGAAGAAGGAAAGATACAAAATGTATGGTTCAACTATTAAAGGGGCACCAGGAAGTGGAATGGAGCTGAATCCTTCTGAGGAGATAAAGAGTTTAGAGGAGTGGTGACTTCAGGGCACGAGTGTACCCAGCTAAACTTATTGTTCATGCTTTTGCAGTTGATCAAGGGATAGTTATATTTAGGCTTTATTATTACCTGGTTATTGTGATCCACGCAATCGTCTCGCCAGCAAGAAAACACGCAGACACCAGGATCCTTCTGCAACAAGCGTTTATTGCGATGTGAAGAGGAAGACCCCAAGCCCCGAAAAGGCACTGCTTATATACACCCTGGAGCGGCATGTTCATTTCTGATTGGCTGTTTGCTCATTACCTCATGTGACGCCCAGGATGGGCTGTGACTTGGCGCGCTCTGGCCCTTAGCACATGCGCAGTCTACTTGTTTACAGGGAGAGGACACCGGATGCCGGCACCATGTTGTAATGGCGATTGAGCCAGCTCGAGCGTGGCTCTCTATAGGTTATTGTTTTTATTTGACCTTTTAATCTGGAATGAACTATAATCCAGAAATGGAGGACACACCTGTGGTCCAGATCTTGTGGCTGGAAGACACGTGCTTTTGATCTAGATTTTGAGAAATAGTGGCCATGAAAAGCTTAGGTCAGTATGGTGGTACACACATTTAATCCTAAGAGACAGAAGTAAGGAGATTGATGAGTTCATGGACAGCCTAGTATAGAGAAATTCCAAGTAGAGAAAAGCTTAGGTCCAGGCATGGTAGTACATGCCTTTAATTCTAGAACTCAAGAGACAGAGGCATGCTGAGTTTAGGGTCAGTCTACAGAGCAAGTTCCAGGGCAGCCAAGCTTAGGCAGTGAATGAAATCATTGAAAACAGAGAGCTAGTGAAGCTGAAATATAAATAGGAGGTCATGTTTCAGTCTCAACAAGCAGCAGAACTCAGCAGCTTCAGCCACATAGCTCTGATTTTAGATTCAAGAATAGAAGGGGATACTGGGATGATTTATGTTAGTTAGCTAGTGCTAAAAAATTAGCAGTGATTGAGAAAAGACTAGCATCATTGAAGTGAGATCTTCTGGGAAGTGTTTTTTTGACAGCACAAATAAGCTATGTTCCAGAGATAGCCAGCTGGATTTGGTAATGTGTAAGAATCACCCAAGTGGTACTGGTTTTGAAGGCATGAACTGGTCATGGAGAACAGTGAGACTTAGCACTGTGAGAGGCCAAGGAAGGTCATTGGTGAAGGTGCAGCCTCAGTTGAAGTTGATGACCCAGAACTGCAAAAGTCATGTAAAGAAGTTGAGGCTTGGCATCATGAAGAGAGTCTTTAAGAGGTTATTGATGAAGTCTAATTGAAGCAGAGTCTCTGAGAAAGTTAGAGATGCCAGAACTATGGGATGATTACCAAGAACAGCAACTGCAGTGGAATGGAGTCAACTAGACCCTAAAGCACTACAGAGGGTACAGCTGGAGATGTGACCTAAGCCCTTTGGAGTAGCCCAGAAGATCATGTGAGTATCTCAGACATTGGAACAAGAAGCTGTAACATTGAAGTTGCCTTGGAGACCCCAAAATGTTCCAGATGCCAGAGCTGTGGGACACCTACTGAGGAAAGCTGCTAACAGGGAGTGGAACCAGCCAAAGAGAATTATGCTGCGATCAAAAAAGAAGAAAGGAGCTGGGCATCAAACATGTAGATGCTGAGTTTGAAGTTTGTCCAGCTGGTTTTTGGTCTTGTTTTGGTCCAGTATTTCCTCACTATAAAGTTTTGGAATGGTAATGTATATCCTGTGATGTTGAAGGTATGTGATTTTTTTTTATTTTGATTTTATGAGGGGTTACAGTTAAGAGATTGAATGAATCTTAGAAGAGGCTTTGAACTTTGGACTTTAAACATTGTTGAGACTGTTTTAGATTCATGTGTTTGAACAAGCCTTTGGGGGCCAGGGAGTGGAATATGATGGCTTGATTGTCCTTGGCCCGGGGAGTAGCACTATTAGGAGGTGTGGCCTTTTTGGAGGAAATGTGTAACTATGGGGTGGGCTTTGAGACCCTCCTTGTAGCTACCTGGAAGCCAGGCTTCTCAGCTCTTCCAGTGCCATGCCTGCCTAGATGCTGACATGCTTTGCACCATATGATGGTAATAGACTAAATCTCTGAACCTGTAACCAGTCCCAATTAAATGTTGCCCTTTATAACAGTTGACATGGTTATGGTGTCTCTTCATAGCAATAAAACTCAAACCAAGACAGAAAATTTATGAAATAGTGGGCTTTCATCATTTGTGGTAGTTAAAAATGCTGTGATTTAGACAGTTCTATTTTGCCTCTCTGTGACCAACTTCCCTCTGAGTCTCTGGAATTACCCATTGTGGATGAGCACTGGTAAGCTGAGTAGTAAATATGTTACAGCCACACAGTCCAAAGGCTTTCCCAAGTGTCATTCAGTAATTCCATGGAAATTCCAAGGAACATGAACTGGTTTCCGAAAAGCAACTAATAGTTAAGATATTTGAAAAAGCCACTTGAAAACCTACTATTCCATAAGCCTCATACACACACACACACACACACACACACACACACACACACACAAAAGTTTAATTCGAGTTACCCCACACAGGGGACAATCCATCGGTTGCAAACTTAAAAGGTCCAGATATGGAACACCTAACCTTAGGTCAGAGGTGTCCCAGAGAGCCTCCAAACAATACATGCTATTGCCATTGCTCTTGTAGCCCATCAGAACTTGATGGTAAGGCCTTATCTGTGAAGAAATCAGACACTTTGGTCATAGGACATGGAGAAACCAAGCTGGTACTGACAAGAAAGCTTCTTCCCTTCAGGCTAGCTTTCACAGGAGAGCAGGGTGCCTATAGGCTGCTCAGGGACAACAGTCATCTGAAGTGTTACCTAGCTCAGACTCCTGCAAGCCACAGTAACAACTTGTTTGGCAACATATGTTTATTTATGCAATAGTGGTATGAGTCTCACGAGATTATCCAATGCTTTCTCATTGAATTTAAGGTCATCCCCAAAGGGCAGATGCCTGATTGTGTAAAGCTGGCCAAGAGCCCATGGCTGGCATCAGGGGTCTACCTACTACTACTGCTTTACTAAATGGACACAGGATCAGATTACCTCTACATTTGTCTTTGTAGGTCTATAGATTACTGCAGCTCTCAGGCCTCATTGAAAAGGCTTCATTTTGCAGTGGTCGGCTGTCAATACAGAAACTTACAACTGGCAAAACTGCAGACAAAAAGTGCCTGGGGAGCACTCAGCTGTAAATGGAACATCCAAATCACATCCATAGCACATCCTTTCCCCAGCAAGGTTCAGGGAATACTACGGGGGAGTGGGGGAGGTCAAAACAATTGTAAACTCCAGAGGTTGGAGAGGACTGGGACGAAACAGTGTAACAGTGTATTATGGACATGTCAGGACCATGTTCACCATGTTCCACCCTCGAACTCATAGAAGGTGAGGCTGCCTGTATCTGAATGAGATCAAACCAATCAGCATTCAAGCGTAGAGTTGAGGAGGGACTCATGAGCTCCTCCTAACTCTAACTGGGAAGCAATCGACAGCTGATGGTTTGTGGAGAGGAATAGTAAAAATTTTTAAGGGCAAAGTCCTTGGTAGGTGAACCATGCTCCATTCCCAACACTTGTGTGTATATGGGCAGCACGAATTGATTTCAATTTCAGTGGATTATTAAAAAGAGAGGAAGAGGCACTGGAGAGATGGATAAGAGGTTTAGAGTACTTCCTACTCTTCCAAAAGACTAGAATTCAGTTCGTAGCACACATATCAGGTGACTCCCAAATTCCTGGAACTCTAGCACCAAGCCACCCAATGCCCTTTCTGGCCTCTGTGGATACCTGCACTGAGCACTCACACATGCATGTACACACACACACAAACACACACACTATACATATTCTATAAAAATAATTATATAAATATATATGATAAATAAAAATATATTAAAATTGTTTTTAAAAAGGAAATGAAGTTAGGAGGAAGGGGTGGAAAGTGGATCCTATAGGAGTTAGGGGAAGAGTGGGTGGTAAATATGATCAAAATATACTATATACTTGTATGAAATCTCGCTTTTTAAAAAATATACTTCATTTCAAAAACTTGCAAACACAAAATGTCACATCAAGATTAGTCAGACTGAAAGGCGACACAACTTCATGAACTTACATATCATTAGAATTGGCATTTGAAATGGAGGCTGAGCAATAGCTTCTGCTCTAAGATCAAGAATTGACAAATGGGAACTCATAAAATTGCAAAACTTCTGTAAGGCAAAAGACACTGTCAATAGGACAAAACGGCAACCAACAAATTGGGAAAAGATCTTTACCAATCCTATATCTGATAGAGGGCTAATATCCAATGTATACAAAGAACTCAAGAAGTTAGACTCCAGAGAGCCAAATAACCCTATTAAAAAATGGGGTACAGAGCTAAACAAAGAATTCTCAACTGATGAATACTGAATGGCTGAGAAGCACCTAAAGAAATGTTCAACATCCTTAGTTATCAGGGAAATGCAAATGAAAACAACCCTGAGATTCTACCTCACACCAGTCAGACTGGCTAGGATAAAAGACTCAGGTGACAGCAGATGTTGGAGAGATTGTGGAGAAAGAGGAACA
>JADRCD010131067.1:0-16224 GCA_019843815.1 Montemys delectorum | reverse complement strand
TCTACGATATTCTCTCATAACTTACTCCATGGTTGGTTTCTCCTTCTTTAGATCTGGAAGGCTCAGTTCTTTCTGAATCTTCTCCCTGGTCTCCCAATTCACATGGTGCAATGTGCATGGGCACTCTGTTCCCTTCATACACTCTTTCAGCATGCTAATTTATCTTTGTTATTTACAGCATCATTACTTTGTGGAATAATCTCACTTATTTTTTGTATCTTAATGGTTTATATATCATGAGAATATAATCTCCATAGAAGCAAGTATCTATCTTTACTCTCTGCATATTATCAATGCTGAGATCACTGTTCAGTGGTTCTTAAATGATAGAAATGATTAAAAAATTGGATGAATGAATTTATTCATAACAGTGACATCAAGAGATTATAAATGTTACATTTTACAAAAAGTGCCAACTCACTCCATAAAGGTCTAGTAATGTGGAATTATGAGCTATCAATATTTTTCTTCTGGCTCTATGTGACCAAGAATTTAGAAGGTCCCAGAATAACAGCTGCAATGTAAAGCGAGTTGACTACAAAACCACAAAGACAGCAATGGCTTGCTTACAATATTGTTCTCTTCCAGTTTGTGAAATAGAATTTATATATAAAATGAAACCCATTAAATTTAATGCTTTTGTACACTCTGACCATATTGATTTTTCTCCAAAATTGATCATATTTTGTGTGGAGTATTTACTATTTACTCGATACTTATTTAAAGGGAACATAGACTTCCACATTCATTGTAACCACTCTTGTTCTTTATTCTTTTATATTGTGTTCCAGCCATTTCTACACAAAAGCATTTAGTAAATTTTCCTGTGAGACCTGGAATTTTCTCTTATAGAGATCTCTTTTCAATGTATTTGTTTATGAATAGAACTACTTGTGTGCAGCTTTCATTGAAAATACCTGCTGGATTCTGTGCAGTTCTGTGTGGAGACAGAATGGGAGACATGGAAGTTTGTAGTACTAAGCAGGAACTAGGAATATCATTACACACAGAGTCTTATATCTATTTGTTTCTTAAGACTTTCAGGGATTGAAAGGCTTTTTCATCTGTAATGGCTTCCAGAAGCCTTAGAGGTGAGTTGTGAAAGTTCAGTTAATTATCCAATAGGGGAACTAAACTTTTCTCCCCTTGCCTTGGTTCCTTTCAAGGAAATGTCACGACTCTGTATCTTAAAAACTTCTGGGTATGATGGTTGTTTTCTGTGAACTGCTATTTCACACACACCCCTCCTTGGGCCCCTGAGCACCATTTGTATGCTGCGGATATACTCATTGTTACATTTGATGTCTGGAAGTGCCCAGGATGGCAGAGTCTTGAGATTTTAGGAATATAAGAGCACACCTCTCTTTCTTGGCTTGCTTATCCACATGGCTTTCAAGAAAACCAATACTTCCTTGTGAATCATTCCTTTCTTAATCAGGGCTCCTGAGCCTCACCTTAGGAGTAGTTTTGTACAAATCCATACTAATGAATATATTCAAGAAACAAGTCCACAGGGATTGCACTTCTCCTTTGCTGATGTTATGTTGCTTACTTGATTCAGGTAACTACTACTGACATTCACAGAGTATTCTCATGTGCTTGCCACTGAAATGAGTTATATGTTTTATTATCACCTAAATACTTAGAGGAGAATCTACTCCTTCACTCCATTATTATCTTCAATCAACACAATGAAACCATCACAGAAGAAAAGGCAAGTTGCTTAACTCAGGCCTTAAATGTTTTCACTTGTGACTCCTTTCACCCTAGAGAGTTTACATGACCCAAATCATATAAATATATAGACCAGGTATACAGGTCAAACATGTACTGATACCAAACAATACCAAACATGAAAAATATTTTATTTCATGTTTTAATAAATATTATTTTATTTTTATTTGTGTAAATGAATGTGTATATGCCTACACAGACACACAGACACACACACACACACACACACACACACACACACATACACACACAGTAATCTGTATAGGCCAGAAGAAGGGTTCAGATTCCCTGGAACTTCAGTTATAGATGAATGTGAAGTTTTAGACATGAGTGCTGGGACCTAAACTTGCATCGTCTGCAAGAGCTGAAAGCACTCTTAACAACTGAGCCATCTATCTGGCCATCAAAACTGATCTTAAATCATTTCATTAGAAATAATTTTAGCATTCTTTGTATGTGTGTCTTTGTGAGGGAGTTACATGCCAGTATGTACACTTGTGGAGGCTGGGGAACATTACAAGCTGTTGATCCTCAGGCATTGTCTACCTTGATTTTAAGGCCAGGTCTCTCACTGACCTAGGTTCCCTGCATAGTCTGGTCCCTGGGGCCCTCTTGTCTCTACCCCTAGCACTGGGATTACAAACGTGAACCACAATGTGTTTCTGTTTGTTTCTTGGATTCTGGTTACTGAAGTCAGTTCTTCAGTCTTACAAAGCAAGCAGTTTACCAACTGAGCCATGCCCCAGACCCCAGTGTGAGTCATTATGTTTCTACAAGAGCAGAAATCAAATGCACAGTTGAAAAGTTATTTAATTGTATGCAATAGTCTGGAATCTCAGCAAAGGCCTTCCAGGTAGTGCTCATTGGTGGCATGTGCCATGATGGTATACACAGTGCAAAGTGTGCATGTTGTATGTTCAGAACTCAGGCTTCCGTGAAGTTATGTGAGGTAAACTGGCAGAAACACTCCAGGTTCAGCATGTCCTTAAGTTTTAATCATTTTTATTATTATGCATTCAGAAAACATTTACTTTTGCCATATTGCCATATTGTTTGTGAACACTTAGGTTGAATTATACAATCCCATAAGAGATTGTGACTCACAGTGAGGAAATCTCTAGTGTACCTTAGCAAATTATTTTAAGGACTTTTGGTATTATTATAATTTTAATTATAATAATATATTATAATAATAATAAGAATTATTATTATTATTATTACTATTGGTTTTGACAAGACAGGATTTCTCTGTATTGCCCTGGCTGTCCTGGAACTCATTTTGTAGACCAGGCTATCTTCAAACTCAAAAATTCTCCTGCCTCTGCCTTCTAAGTGTTGGGATTAAAGGCATGAGCCACCCCTGCCCATCTGATGCTATTATTATTTTATATGTATTTTGCTTGCATATATGTCTGAGTGCCCTATACTTTCAATGCTCACAGAGGTCAGAAAAAGGTGTTAGATCTGGTACTGGAATTACAGATGGTTATTAACTGCCATGTTAGTACAGGGAATTGAACCAGTGTCCTCTGGAAGAGCAGTCAGTGCATTTAGCAACTGAGCGATCTCGCTCGCCATCAAGTTAAAGGGTAAAGCACACTAAAACAATTTTATGGAAACACTCTGATACCTAAATAATCTATAAAATCTAAATAGATTGGTCTGATCATGTAGCCTACCAAACTGGTACCTGCAATTAACTAGCATAGATAGATATTGTCAGGAGGGTACTCACTTTTTCTTTTTATTTGCACTTATATCCCGAGCATCTGAACCAAGTTCAGAAGTAGAAGATGATCTCAGTAAGTATTTGCTGACCTATTGCATCTCATTGCTATGCGACTGAAGCTCAGCAAAATAAAATATCTTGCTAAGAAAATTTGCAGTTCCAGAATATGAGGTTTATCTGGCTTCTAGGTCTTCACCTTGGAATCTCTGTTGGCAGATTTATGACAAACCTACTTTGCTCCCCATATTCAACTATCATAGCATGGACTGTCAGCTAACACCATTAAAAACTTTTAGAATATAATGCTGTGAATAAAGCTAAGATGTAGATATGAAATTGAAAACTTTTAATAAGAAAAAAATTAGAATTTAGTAACTAACCTGTCATTTTAGCCTGTCAATATGGTTCTATACTGTTAATCTCAGCTCAGAACTACATTGCTTCTATAGCTCTTTCATATGCCAGGCCCTTCCCTTCTCCTTTCTCATACCTTTCCCACCCTTAGGGAGGGATGAACTCATAAGAACTCATATCAGTTGTATCATGGATGATTGGTGGGGGCATTATTACCTTCTTCTAATCAAGCTGAGTCACTGTTTAATCAATAGAGAAGTACTAAAATGATAGCATGTTATGGTGTTATAATAATATTAAATTAATTATTGATATATTAATCAACTTACATGAAATTTAACTGACTATAACATTTATCAGTTTCATGTTAATTTGAACAATATTTTACACATATCTGTCTCTTAATCTTAAGGATCCCAAGAGAAGTCAGTGTTCTTTGTCTCTTCACTCTGCACACTGTGCATGACCATGGGATAAGTACAATCTTTTGATTAGTGAGGAGAACTAATAGGAAAATTTGATAAAGCAACTGATCTTCAAGAATACCAAAAGCATCTCAATCTCAAATGATGGACAAATCCAGGAAAGAGAGCTTTACCAAAGCCACATCTGGTAGAGGACTAATATTCAAAATATATAACATACTCAAGAAACTAGAAATCAGAAAATCAAATATTCCAATTAAAAAATGGAATGGAGTTCAGATATAAACAGAGTATTATCAATAGAGGAATCTCAAATGGCTCAGAAACACAAACCAATGTTCAACATCCTTATTAACCACAGAAATGCAAATCAAAACTGCTTTGAGATTCCATTTTACACCCATTAGAATGGATAAGATAAAACACACAAGTGATAGCTCCTGCTCCTGAAGATGTGGAGCTAGGGGAACACTCCTCTATTGCTGGTGGGAGTGCAAATTTGTACAGCCAATTTAGAAATAGATATGATGGTTTCTCAGAAAATTTGCAATCTATCTGCTTCAAGATCCAGTTATACAAGTCTTGGGCATATATTCAAAGGATGCTCCACATTGACATTTGTTCAACTATATTCATGGGTGCTTTATCATAACTGTTCATAATAGTCACAAACTGGAAACAATTCACATATGTCTCAACTGAAGAATGGATAAAGAAAATGTGATACAGTCACACAATTGTAGTATTATTCAGTTGTTTTACAAAATGGCATATGACATTTGATGGTAAATGGATCCAACTAGAAAAAAAAATCATCTTGAGTGAGGTGACCCAGAACCAGAAAGACAAACATGATATGCATTCACTTATAAGTGGATATTAGCTGTTAAGTAATCAAACTACAGTCCAAAGGCCCAGAGAAGTTAGGTAAATAGGGTTGGGGAGGAATGCATGGATCTCCCTAGTATGGGGAAATTGAACAGATTTTACAGATGGACAGGGAGCAGATGGATAGAAGAGACAGCTAGAATTATGGGGCATTTGAGGAGTAGAGTGAACAATTACTCCAGTGGAAACTTCCTGGAATCTGTGAAGGTGATTCTAGTGAGGGCTCCTAGTAATGGAGTATATGGAGTCTGAACTGGCAATTTCTGTAGCTAGGCAATGCTTCCCTTGGTGGAACTGGGTTGGATTTGGTTGAATTGTTGATTAAGTAGGTCCAGTAAAGACCCCTTAACAATCCAGGGTGATGCAGGGATAGGGGGTCATTCTCTGAAAACTGACAGCGGAGCCCCATTGCAGAGGATGGCATTCATACAGCTCATTGAATGTAGAGGGGTCAAGCAGATGACTCATAGAGCCTTTATCTCTATGTTTTACTCTCTTTGGTATGAGAAGATATTCAACAGATTACACAAAGGGAAATGTGGATATTAACATAACTACTAAACCCTCAACCTACAATTTGTCCTGCTTGTAAGATGTGCTGGGGCAATGAGAATTCATGGCCACTAATGGGAGTGGCCAAAGTATGTTTAATCTAATTTGAGACCCACTCTAAAAGCAGGAGACCATGCCCTACACTGCCTGAATAGCCAGAAAATGGAGACTGGTTATCCCAGAGACTTAGGGTAGAACCAGACACAGCAGGCAAAAATTATCTATGAAATGATTCCTAACTATATTGTGCTATACTCATAGATCGGGCCTTGTCAAATCATTAGTCACATTTCTTCTGGCAGCAGATGGGAGGATACGTAGAGAACCACAGACAGGTGTGGAAAGAGTCTAAATTGGGGTTCTTCATTGATTTGTTCCCCTCAGAGTTCAGGGAACTCCACAGAAGAGGGCAAGGGAAGATTCTAGGAAGCAGAGGGAATAAAGGTCGCCAGCAGAACATGGCCAACTGAATCAACTAAGGACTAATATGAGTTAATAGAGCAAGCACATGGGCTACTAGGGGCTACACTAATGTGCTCTGCCTATATGTTATGGCTGTTATCTTGGTGGTTTTGTGGGACTCCTAACAGTGTCTTCCACTCTTTCACCTGTTCTTGAGACTCTCCTTCCTATTAGGATGACTATGCAGCCTCAAGCTTCTCCCTTGTCTTATTGTATTTTGTTTTTTTTCCTGGTTTGCTGTCATCTCTTGGGGTATCCTCTTTTCTGAAGAGAAAAAAAAGAAAGAGAATGGATCTGGGGGAGAGAAAAAGTAGGGGGAGCAGAGAGGGTATGAAAGGAAAATGTTTTTAATTTAAAAATAAAAAAACTTTAAAAAATAAAACAATAAAAAACATAGTATATCCCCCAGTGGGGTAAAATTATTTCTATCCATATTTATATAGGATTATGGACTTTACTGGGACTTTGTATCTATGAAGACATTTTAAGGTTGTAATTTTGGAATGCTGAACTTTTTCTCAAATGGTTGCATAATCAAGTATCTATCTCATCAATTACAGTTTTGAAAGCACACATTTGGATTCAAATAAAAAATATAGTACTCTATGAGATCACCCAGATAGCAAGGAGAAGAGGAAAGATATTAGATAAAGTACCTCTTTGGATTGTGTCAGAACAGTGAACAATTCAAATTTCCAAAATCCAGTCCATGCCTCTTTTTTTATTATTATTATTAGATATTTTCTTTATTTACATGTAAATTTTCCCTTTCCCAGGTTCCCCTCCAAAAAACAAACAAACAAACAAAAACAACAAGAACAAACTCCTTTTGCCTCCCCCCTCCTCATGCCTGCCACCCCACCCTCTCCCACTTATTGACCCTGGCATTCCCCTACACAGGGGCACAAAACCTTCACAAGGCTGAGGTCCTTTCCTCCTATTGATGATCGAATTTGCAATCCTCTACTATATACATGCTGCGGGAACATTCAGTCCCACCCTGTATAGTCCTTGATTGGTGGTTGGGTCCCTGGGAGCACTGAGGGTAGTCCATGCCTCTTACAGAAGAAAATACACCGAGCTACAAGTTCTCTGAAGCCTCACATATTTATTATCTATCTTCAAATACCTTTGTATGTGAAATTTAATTAGATCTCAACGAACAACTTGGAGAGTCAGCAGAACTATATCTGTGTCAAAATGTGAAGGCTGAAACAAACACCTAGAATGACATTGACAACCTCATTTGCATCTGGTTGTCAGAAACCCCTACAAGTTGTGAAGTCAGCCTGTATTTTGTAATCTCAGTGAGCTCTGGCATCCTTAATTGTTAAAAGAGAATATTTCCTACATCCCTGACTTTCATCAAGAGCAATGAGGTAAGGGTTATGAGATGCTTACATATCAAAATGGCTGGCACTCACTATGTCACTTGTCATTGTTTTTTTTTTTTAATTCAAGGTTATAAATCTAATCACCAAACTAGGCCTGAAACATCAATTCTCATTAAGAAGCAAATGGTCAAGGTACTGAAAACTGAGTGGAATATTATATGTCCATTACCCTTGACAGCTTCTTACATTTGCTGTCAGTAATGTGCAGGACCAGGATGATGCTATAACTGTCAAGTTACATTTCTATTGCACCTAATATTTTAATAAAGATCTCAAGTTCTTCAAAATAATCTTGCACATTATTTTCCCATTTTTCATATAGTTCAGGAAGTTATAATTCACCCTTATACCTATCCAACCCTCTGTGTATTGTTCTCAATGGTTCAGTAATGACTCTGGATAATAATCTGTTCAACTTAAAGTACAGGGTTAGATGGATTGATGGATTCATTTGCTTTTATCCTCCTCTTCTACACAGTTTTTCAGTTTCAGGTAACTACACTCCACCAGTACAGGCTCTAGAACAAACTGTGATTCTCCTAAGAATTCATGAAATAGTTGTGTGATGGTTAATCTATGTTGTCAACTAGGCTGGAAATGTATCTCTGAGTGTGTTTATGAGTGTGATTCTAAAAAGGTTTAACTGAAGACGAAAAGCTCACTATGATGTAGGCAACGTTACCCCATAATCTTAGGTCCTGGATCAAATTAAATTTCACGTTCTCCCAATAGGACCTGTGAACTTGATAGACTTGGACTTTCTTACCCTTTGCTCATTAGCATAAATGTTTCGATCATAGACTGGCTATTCCTAACATTTTGATTTAAGTAGATCTTGCACAGGTGTTCATCAATTTGCCTCCTCAACATTTCTCAAGTACGTACCCTTTTATCTATGTTATTTATTGTAATTCAGTAGAAGATTCCTTGAGCACAACAATCAGTTTTGGTTTACTTAATGCTAGTTCTCTCCAGCCTTGAAAAATATCCTTTAGGTCATCTAAACATATTTCTCACACAAATGAATGTATCAACATACATTAGTTGTCTGTTGGGACATGCCGTCCTGTGTCTCAAGAGGAACTGGGAAGCACTAAGCTAGTCTCACATTGCCCTTAGATGACCTTGGTTCTATGTGTAGGTTTTAAGATAGAGCTGATTGCTAGGCAAAGTGCAGTGAATTGGCCTCAGATGTATCATCACACTTCCACTCAGGAATGACTAGAGAATGGCAGATGAGCCACTGAGCCATTCTCTTCCAACCTATCTATTTGCCTTGGTGGTCAGAAAATGAACTGCTTGACAGCTTAATTCTACCCACTGCTTGGTGTGGGCAAGGTGAGTAGAACTGTTAGGGGATGAGTTAATATCCATCAACTGAGGTCCCTTTTCATCTTAACCTGAAAAGCTGAAGATCCATATATCATTTTATAAAAATGAAACATTTAGCTGGGCAGTGATGGCACACGCCTTTAATCCCAGCACTTTGGAGGCAGAGGCAGGATGATTTCTGAGTTCGAGGCCAGCATGGTTTACAGAGTGAGTTCCATGACATCTAGGGCTACACAGAGAAACCCTGTCTCAAAAAACCAAAATTAAAAAAAAAAATGAAGCATTTATATGGTATAGATAGGTAGGTAGATAGATAGATAGATAGATAGATAGATAGATAGATAGACAGACAGACAACACATATCTCAATGCAAAGAAAAATTCTCAAAAGATGTTTGACAAATACTTTTCAAATAATGAAACTGAGGCAAGTATTTCTTTATGTTGATCTATTATTATTTCCTCTCAAGAAAACCAGCATAAGATAGTGATGTTTTGTTTGTAAAGCTGAAGATAAAATTTCAGGGAGATGTTTGAAAACTTCTACTGCTCATATATATCCTAGATCCATTAAGTCTGAATCCCTGAAAGTAGTATTCAGGTGTGATGATATAACTAAAATAGAAAAATCTTGTCAAGACTTTTATAATAGTAAATAAAATAGGTCTCTGAACATTCATCTCATTAGTGACTTGTGGGTTTAGACAAAATTTGAAAATGGCAATAAAACTGGGAAAAATTATTTTTGTATGAATTATATTTTAATAAGTACAATCAGCATTTTGGTATTTTTCAATTTTGTGTTCTTTGAATAGCAAAGCAAAAAATCAAAATAATTGCACTCTGTATTAGTCAGGTATTGTCAGAGCCTCTCAGGAGATAGCTATATTTAGGCTGGCTTGTCCTTCCTTCAGTCTCTGCTCCATAGTTAATCTCTGCAACTCCTTCCATGGGTATTTGATTCCCCCTTTTAAGAAGAAATTAGAGGAAGGTTCTATGGAACTGGAGGGTTTGCAGCCCCTTAGGGCGAACAACAATATGAACTAACTAGTACCGTCAGAGCTCCCAGGGACTCAACTGCCAACCAAGGACTATACATGGTGGGACTAATTGTTTTGGCAGCATGTGTATAGTAGAGGATTGCAAAGCTGATCATCAATAGGAGGAGAGGTCCTCGGCCCTTTGAAGGTTCTATGCCCCAGTGTAGGGGAATGCCAGGGCCAATAAGTGGGAGAGGGTGGGGTGGCAGGCATGGGGATGGGGGAGGCAACAGGAGTTTGTTCTTGTTATTTTTGTTTGTGTGTTTGTTTGTTGGAGAGGAAACTGGGAAAGGAGAAATTTACATGTAAATAAAGAAAATACCTAATAAAAAAAAGAAAAAAATATTACAAGCAAATTCATAAATACATGTGAGGATCCTGAAAGCTGCTGATATTATTGTACATGAAACCAACTGGTACTAAGTGAGCCAATGTCTAAGCTCCATGTTATTTGAAACTCAAATATATAAGAGGTGGAAATCCGTATAATTTTAGTGAAAGTATGAGTCTTTTCAAAAGCAAGGGTTATCAGTCTTCATTGTGTCTTGGAATCATATAGGGGGCTGCTAAAATATGAGTTAATGAGCCTCAGACAAGTACTTTGACTTAGCTATTCTGATATAAGATCCTGGAGTGTGAATTTTTTCACAAGTACCATATGTTTATGCTGCTAGTCCACTTTGAAAACTGTTGATTTAAGGACCTGAAAAATGGTGTGAAAATGGTATCATTTGTTATTCTAGAATCTCCTGTCTACAGCTTATTTAAGTAAAGTACTTAATGTTTTATGTTGTGTAACCATAGATCTTCATGTGGGAAAAGTTCTCTGTCTCCTATGGTTCATCATTAACCTTATTGTCTATTACTACATCTATACAGCTCAACTGGTCTATAACACCTATGAGGATACTGAACTTGCCAACCTTTTAAAACTGAATAAAAGACTTTCTGACATCATCAGATGTTGCTAATAAGCCAGCTAAGGTTGAAACTACATGCTTTTGGAAATTCAAGAATATAAGACTTGAGATCTGACTGCAATTTTAGAATACGATACATCTTTAAAAGTTAAATGAGAGCCATCAAGATGGCTCAGCAGGTTTGTGTGTTATCACAGAATAAAATCATTATTTTTTTTACTGAATATTTTCTATGGAGAGAAATGTAAGTTAAGTGCAGGAGAAAACCCAGAGATGGTACATACTTGAACTTGTCAGTTTGTCTCCAGGGAAAGAATATGTATTGTTGGATAAATAGTAATCTGCAAAAAAAAAAACAAAAAACAAAAACAAAAACAAAAACAAAAAACAAAAAAACCATGATTTTTTATATTTTGAGTATTTTAAAAATTATTACACTATTGTGTGTGTGCACATGTGCATACATGAATAAGTATTCAGTATGTGTCAAGGCATACATGTCTAAAGGCCAGAGACTTGTAAGATTCATTGTTTCTCTCCATCTACCATGTGGGTGTCAGAGACTGAACTAAAGTCTTTAGGCTTGGGTGCAGGCAACTTTACCTGCTGGGAAAAATCATTTTAGCTGTCTTAAAAGTAAGAGAAAATTTGTCTCTTAAATTGGAAATGTAGTAATTTTATTTTGACAATATAAGACTCTGTAACTTACTAATGTCTGGAGAAAGGATGTATCCACCAAGCTCCCTAGTTTATTTTACAATTAGAGTTAGCCAATAACCTTTCTTGAAGCTCATATTCCTTCTCATAATCGACAATATAGAACTAATTTAGGGGTGTACATGATGTCATTTTCATATGCACAAAGATTATTGCTTAATCCTATTGAAAGACAGAAGTGTGTTTCTAGCTTGTGGACTCTCAACCTCAGATATGACTTAGCGAAGATATATCTATCAGTTACGACAAAGAGACTTGAAAAATGCACAGCATTTTGTCAAACTGCCCCTTTCTAATAAAACAGACTTTCAACCAAAATCAATCAAAAGAGACAGGGAAAAACACTTCATAATCATCAAAGGAAAATCTACTATTATGATATCTCAATTCTCAATACGAGGGCTCCCACATTTGTAAAAAGAAACATTTTTAAATCTTAAATTGCACATCAAACCACAAACATTAATAGTGGGAGACTTCTACACCCCACTCTTACCAATTGACCAGTCATCTGGACAAAAACTGGACAGAAGTAAAGAAATTAACAGACATTATGAATGAAATGGCCCAAACAGACATCTATAGTGTATTTCCCCCAAACATAAAAGAATATATCTTTCAGCATGTCATGGATCGCTCTCCAAAATTAACCATATGATTGAAAACAAAGCAAGCCCAACAGATTCAAGAAAATTGAAATAATGCCTTATAACTCCTTAGACCATCATGGATTAATGCTGGACTTCAACAGTAGCAAAAGTACCCCAAAGTCTATATACTCATAGAAATTTGAACTCTGAAGCCACATTCACTCTGATATCGAAACCACACAAAGACTCAACAAAGAAAGGATTTTAGGACAATTTCTCTTATGACCATTGATGCAAAAATACTCAATAAAATGCTCCCAGACTGAATCCAGAAACACAATAAAAGAGAAAGATTATCCACCATGATCAAGTAGGGATGCAGGGATGATTCAATATATGAAAATCCATCAATATAATCAACCATATAAACACATT
This sequence comes from Montemys delectorum, assembly GCA_019843815.1. NCBI lineage: Eukaryota > Metazoa > Chordata > Mammalia > Rodentia > Muridae > Montemys > Montemys delectorum. Next base: position 3,652 of record JADRCD010131067.1, on the reverse strand, counting down.
GAAAAAATCACATGATTATTTCACTAGACATTGAAAATGCCTTTGACAAAATTCAAAACCCCTTCATGTTGAAAGTATTAGAGAGACCAGGGATAAAAGGCACTTACCTAGACACAATCAAAGCAAAACACTGCAAGCCAATAGCGAACATTAAACTAAAGTAAAAGAAACTTAAAGCAATTTCACTAAAGTCAGGGACAAGACAAGACTTTCTACTCTCTCCCTATCTATTCAATATAGTACTTGCAGTTCTAGCCAGAGCAATAAGACAACTAAAGGAGATCCAGGGAATACAAATTGAAAAGGAAAAAGTCAAAGCATCATTATTTGTGGATGATATGATAGTATTGATAAGCTGCCCCTAAAATTCCACCAAAGATCTACCATATTTGGTAAATTCTATGAAAGAACTACCAACATCTTTGGTAAAGTGGCCAGATACAAAACTAATTCAAAGAAATCAGTACTCCTCCTTTATACAAATAATAAATGGGGTGACAAAGAAATTAGGGAAACAACATCCTTTACAATAGACATGAATAATATAAAATATCTCAGTGTAACTCTAACCAAAGATGTGAAAAATCTGTATGACAAGAACTTGGGGTCCCTGAAGAAAGAAATTGAAGAAGATATCAGAAGATGGAAAGACCTCCCATGCTCATGGAAAGACAAGACTTACAGTGAAAATGGCCATATTACCAAAAGCAATCTATAGATTGGATGCAATCCTCATCAAAATGCTAACACAATTTTTTTATAGACCTCAAATGAGCAATTCTCAACTTCATGTGGAAAAACAAAAATCCTGGATAGCCAAAACAATCCTGGACAATAAAAGAACTTTGGGAGGCATCACCATCCATGACCTCAAACTGTACTACACAGCAATTTTGATAAAAAACAAAACAAAACAAAACAAAAATGCATAGTTTTAATATAGAAACAGAAACATTGATCAATGGAATAGAACTGAAGTCCCAGAAATAAACTTAATTTTTTTATAAAGAAGTCAAAACCATACAATGGAAAAATGAAAGCATCTTCAACAAATGGTGCTGGTGTAACTGGATGTCTACATGTAGAAGAATGCAAATAGATCCATATTTATTACCCTCTATAAAACTCAAATCCAAGTGGATCAAGGGCCTCAACATAAAACTGGATACGCTATGTATCTCATAGAAGAGAAAATGGGAATTAGCCTTGGATATATGGATACAGGAGAAATTTTCCCAAATAGAACACTAACAGCTCAGGCTCTAAGATCAACAATTGATAAATGGGATCTCATGAAACTGAAAAGTTTCTATAAGGCAAAGGATACTATCACTAGAACAAAACAGCAACCTACAGTTTGAGAAATTATCTTTACCAACACTGTATCTGACAGAGGACCAATATCTATAATTAACAAAGAACTTAGAAGTTAGAAACCAACAACCCAAATAACTCAATTAAAAATAGTCTACAGAGTTAAATATAATTCTCAGCAGAGAAATCTCGAATGACTGAGAACCCTGTAAAGAAATGTTCAAAGTCCTTAGCCATCAGGGAAATGTAAGTCAAAACAACTCTGAAGTTCCATCTTCTACCCATCTTAATGTCAAAGATTGAAAACTCAAGAGACAGCACATGCTGGCAAAGATGTGGAGCAGGGAGAACACTCTCATTCCATTGCTAGTGGGAATGCAAACTTGTACTATGTTGGAAATCAATTTGGCAGTTTCTCAGAAAATTGGGAATAGTTCTACGTCAAGACCCAGCTATTCCATTCCTGAGAATATACCCAAAAGATTCTCCAATATCCCATAAAGACACTTACTCAACTATGTTCCTTTCATAGAAGCTTCATTCATAATAGCCAGAAACTGGAAACAACCAAGATGTCCCTCAATTGAAGAATGGAAAATGGAATACTATTCAGCTATTAAAACTAAAAGATATCATGAATTTTGCAGGCACATGAATGTAACCTAAAAATATCATACTGAATGAGGTAATCCAGTTCAAAAAGGACATACATGGCATAAGTGGAAACTAGCTATAAAATATACTTCTCAGACCCACAGAAGCTAAACAGGAAGGAAGGCCCAAGCAAGGATGCTTGAATCTCACCAAGGAAGAATAAAATTGTTATAAGAGGCAGGTGAAGTGAGGGAACTGGGTGGCAGAGGGAATAGGGAGAAGAATGGGGAGGAGTTCAGGATCATGTATGGGGAAGGACAGGAGAGATTGCCAGATGGCCATGAGAATGAATTGAAATCTGCAGCTGGTGGGATTGAGGAGGTCAGAAGGGGCACATCCAAGATGTGACAGAGACCTGGGATATGGGAGGTGTCCAAAAACCAATTGGGGGCAACCTTAGCTGTGACTCACAGCATTGGGGATGTGTAACCTGAAGAAGCCAGATAGAAATCCCAGTGGAGTGATAATCATTGTTCATTCACATATCTTTCAAACTCCAATTTTTCCTGTCTACAAGAAATGCAGGGATTGAGGATAGAGCAGAGACTGAGGGAATCAATAACCAGCCCAAACTGAGACACATCCCATGGGCAAGCACAAATCCCTGACACTACTAATGATAATCTTTTATGTTTGTGGACAGGAGTTTAACATGGCTGTCCACTGAGAGGCTCCATCCAACAGCTAGTTTAAACAGATGCAGGTACCCACAGCCAAACAATGGATGGAACTTGGGTACTTACGGAAGAGTAGGGGCAAGGACTGTGAAAGGGGATGGAAACTCAACAGGAAGACCAACAGAGTCAATTAACCTACACCTTTGGGGTTCTCAGAGACTGAACCACCAACCAAAGAACATACAGTGACTGGATCTAGACCTTCCAGCACACGTGTAGCAGATGTGCAGCTTGGTCTTCATGTGGGTCCTGAACAACTGGAGCGGAGGCTATCCCCAAAGCTGTTGCCTGTCCTTGGGATACATTCTTCTAGCTGAGCTGCCTCATCTGGACTCAGTGGGACAAGACGTACTAAGCCACACAGAGACTTGATGTGGCAGGGTTAGGGGATACCCAGGGTTCCCCTCCCTCTCAGTGAAGAGGAGGGTGAATGGAAGAAGGATTATGGGAGGGGGTAACCAGGAGGGGCACAGTGAGTGAGATGTAACATGAATAAAAAGGAAACAAAATGAAAAAAATAAATTCTGACTATGTAAAAGAAAGGAAGAAGAGAGAAAGGAAGGGAGAGAGAGAGAGAGAGAGAGAGAGAGTGAGAGAGAGAGAGAGAGAGAGAGAGAAACTCAGCATATCAAAGAAGTTGTGAAAATTCAGAAGCAATTGGCTTTTTGCCATTGTTGTTGTTGTTTTTTGGAGTAGTATGTATATCTTTGTGCAATTAATGCATCTGTCTATGAACGATGATTATACATTAAGGCCTTTAAGGTAGGGTAAGTTTACTTAAGTGGGGGACTGACATATAAAAAGATAATTATAGGTTATGCTCATGTTAGGATAGAAAAAAGTAGAGCAGTGTGTGAAAAGTATTTTTGAAAATGTGCTTTAAATGCAAGGAAGAGGCCAGACAGTCACTGAAGTTTCCTCAGGAAATGTTAGCTAGGCTTGAACCTAAAACAAGGGAAAAATAATAGTCTAGAGAGAGGCAAGTGAAGATATAGATAGGACACATG
>JADRCD010131055.1:0-15071 GCA_019843815.1 Montemys delectorum | reverse complement strand
AAAAAGGTCAAGTAACATACAAAGGCAGGCCTATCAGAATTACACCAAACTTCTCACCAGAGACTATGAAAGCTAGAAGATCCTGGGCAGATATCATACAGACCCTACAAGAACACAAATGCCAGCCCAGGCTACTATATCCAGCAAAACTCTCAATTACCATAGATGGAGAAAACAAGATATTCCATGACAAAACAAAATTTACACAATATCTTTCCACAAATCCAGTCCTACAAAGGATAATAGATGGAAAACATCAACATAAGGAGCAAAACTACACCCCAGAAGAAGCAATAAGGTAATCTTTCAACGAATCCACACAAACCTAATTTCACCCCTTACAATAAAAACAACAGGAATGTGACAATTACTTTTTCTTAATATATTAATATGAAAATTAATATTACCAACATATCCTAATCGATTGAAATCCAATAATATGAGGAATTAGAAATTTGTTGATTGTCATCCAATGGTCTCTCTAATTTGGTAATTGGAGAAATAGGTCCAACATTGAACAATCTATATGCACTTTCAGCTTGTTTGTTTGTGACAGTGTCTTGCTGTGTACAACATAAGGGTCTTAAAGTCTTGCTTCTCCTATCTCAGCCTCTCTATTAGTAGTATTGTTTATTTCATGTCTTTACACTATACCATGGTTTTCAGAACAGCTTATATATTTCAAAAGTAGTTATATACCCAAAAGAAACATAGACAATTAAATTGGGAAGGGGCTTAGAAGAGAACAACAAAGAGTGAGACTGAATGATTTGCCTGATGTTTGTAATTCTTGTATCAAGTTTGAAGAAGAGGACTTTATAAGTTACTCTTTCTTTGAGATGAATGCTTTTCCAAATTATCACAGCTAATGAACCAAATTCTTACCCTCACCCAATGTCCGTGCCACCCTCCAAGCAGAACCATTGTTGATTCAATCAGTTGGTGAATGACTTTATGGATAGACCATCTTAATACCTACACCATTTCTTAAATGAATGTAACCTGTTCCCTGTAGGCTGAGAATAAAGTCACTCACTCAAGTCAAATAGCTTTGACCATAGCAGGAAGTCCGCATCCAAAAATCGAGCCTACAATTCATTTCTTGGTGCAGCAGAACTATCAACTCTCAGCTTAGCTATGATGGAGGTAAAATCCTTTGGTGATGTGAGGGCCATTGAAGTATAGCCTTATTACAATGAAATCCAATGTCTAAAAAGTGTTCTTATTTTGGGCTTGTACCACAGTAAGAGCCAAGATTTTAAACTCTACTAAGTATAAAACAAACAAAAAGACTTTATATATTTATGTTCATTTAGGAAAATACCAGTAGTGGTGTATTATTTTGAAGTATACAGTTAATATGTTTGGAGTTATTTAAAATTTATATTGAGAACAATGTATTTTCACTATTGCTGTAGACGAGCATCTACATAAGACTGTTAAATTGATTGTTGTTTTATATCAAACAACTTTTATAATACTCATTTGTATTATAATATTTTATAAATTCTAAGGAATATGACAAAAAAGATATTGTAGGTTTTGAAGGGTGGGTCTCTGGGAGGAGTAGGGGTATAAAAGGGAAACAAGAATGTGATTTAATTCTATTTACTTAAAATATGTTTTAAAATGTTAACAAATTCAGATAAATTGAAATCATGTAACTTTTCTCATCATAATCCAATAAAAGTTTAAAAAAAAAGAAAATATATAATAAAAAAGTTTCCATCTGCATTACCCAGAAAAAAAATAAATAAATAAAGTATAGATTTTTAATTAAGGATTGCCGATGTTATAAAAATGATATGATCAGCTCTTTTGCCTCTCTTTTGCCCTTTGCTCTCTTGCTCCCTCTCTTTCCCTATTCCCTTTCCCCCTCTCTCCACCGGTCATGGCTGGTCTCTACTTCTCTACTCTCTCCTTCTCTCTGCCTTTCTCTGCCTCTACTACTCTCTTAACTCCCCTCCCTGTGCCCTGAATAAACTCTATTTTATACTTTTAAAAAAAAATCTGATCAATAGTCTAACATGGTTGATAAGTGACACAAAATTCTTCTCTTGGTATTTGTTTTTTTTTTAAACTATCTTTATGTATGACATATGTTGTATACATATGCTTATATTTTTGGAACTATTACATGGTGCCAAATTGACTTAAGTAAATGGTCATATAAATACAAACTGTTAAGTCAGTCCAAATTACTTTCAGCTCATATTATAACCACAATTTTAAAATAAAGCACTAGAGCTACAATCTTAGTTAAGATATTCCTTGGTTAATGATTATCTCAGCTCTGATAAGTTCCTACTGCTTGGGAAAATAAAATAGCTCTCAGGACATGAAGGTTCCTAGTCCTGCACAGTCCAACCTTAGTGAAGAACTGCCGTCACCTGAGGGATGGTCCTCTGGCCCCTAATAGTCCTAGAACTGATAGACTGATACCTTGACTTAGTCCTATGCTTACAGATTTCTATTACTTAATATGCTTTTTTTTAAGTTTTATCAACATACTTACTTTTACAATACCAGAAAGTGCTGCTCAAGCTGCCAAAGGAAGGAAGCAATGAACAGCCCTACCCTGCTATGATACCCAGGAACTACAAAAGTGGCCAGCATAACAAGAAATCCCTAAAAACAACAGTGGTATTTATATCTTGGTGGTAACTAACAGATGTCTAGTTGGATTTAGACCGTGCTCAACATGAGAGAAACCATGTCTGTTTTTAGTGACATAGCCAACTATCCGGGGCTACGGAGGTCATGGATCTTAGAGGAGAGCCTACTATCACTACTTAATTAAACCAGAATAATTCCTAGTACATTCTAACTATTTATTCTTATATTCTCACCCCTCATCAAAACGCTTCTGTCAGAAGCAAACTAAGACAACCACAACTGGTCAAAACATAGGAAACAAATGATCACTGGGTGCCCAACCACAGTGTCTACATCTCCAACATAATTTCTGTGCCTGAAGTTCAGAGATCATCACGTAAGATGGGGTGGAAAGATTGTAAAAACCAGAGGACCAGAAAAATCTGTGAGATTGTACCTCCTAGAAATGATAGGAAAGCTAGATCCATGGTACTTCAACAATATGGCTGCCTCCTCCTCTCCAACCAATAGGTTAAGTATAGAGTAGAAGTGACTGTCTCTCCCTAGCATGGAAATAGAGAAGGACTCAATGATCATCTTCTGCTTCCCCAAAATGATGTCTGTGAACAACCTCTGGGGGAGGGAGATTTGCTAGTGTAGGAGAGTAGGGACAGAGAAAGCTACATGAATATTTACATATAAAAGAAGCCAGTTGGCAGAAAAAGACTAGAAGTGCTCTCCCACCTGGGCTATGTACCACAAATAGAGCATGCCATGGCCCCAAAATGTATGCTACACAAATGCAAGAGAGGTGGATTCTATGTAAGTGATCTCTAAAGGGTCACGAATCTGATGACCCAGGCAGAACCTTTGAGAATGTTTCCCTCAGTTCACTGTCACCTCCAGGAGCACTTTCACTTTCTTAGTACACTTTCTCTATTTCTGTCTCTAACTATGTGTCCCTGGTCCAATACTCTGTCCTGGGACACAAAATCCCAGAAACTTCAGCTAGTGCCCTAGGGCTTGGGACACACATTTCCACCTACGAGTTCATAAGGAGTTCCAGGTCAGCCAGGGTTACAAAGTAAGGCCATATCTCCAGAGATCAAAAAAGAAAATGAAAAGAAAAAAAAAAAACTAGAAGAAAACATCTGGAATATGAGAAGAATGATTATCATCAGTTACTGTCTCCCCTGTTTGATAAAACAAAACCACAATCTGCAGAGTGGGCGTATCTTTATGTAAATATCCATTTCAATTCAATATCACACATTTCCATGAGAATATAAAGATTCCTAGATTCTCACCTATGAAGTCCTTTTGCTGGTTATTTAGAGATTTGTTTCTGTACCTGTTGATAACCTAAACTAGGATAATATTATACATAAAGTTTGTATTCTGCTTTTTTCATTTTGAAAAAATGAAACATTTTCAATATACTGAGCTATTGCCCATTAGGTATCATTTAAGAATGCATGTAGTCACAAAAGATGCATGTAATGATATAAGAATAATACATATTGATAAGTATAAGCATATCATTAGCAGTCAGAAACATGAATAAAAATTGGAGAAGTCTTCTCAATAAGGGAAAAATGCTAAAAAAACAAAACAAAACAAAACAAAAAAAACTTTTTTAGGGCTAGCAAGATGGCTCAATGAGTAAAGGTACTTACAAGGATGCCAAACAACCTGAGTTTGATTCCCAGAACCCACATTATAGATGAAGTAAACTGTCTCTAGCAAGTTGTCCTCTAACCTCTATGCTTGCTATGGGAAACATAAAGCATACACACACATCTACACACACACACACACACACACACACACACACACACCAAAAATAAAATAAAATTTTAAATTATTTTATACTGTTAAACTTTTGGGAGAATCCTTGGTGCTGTGTATATTTATTTAAAGGGAGAAAACAGGTAAGTTGGTACTGGAGTTTGTAGACAAATGCTTAAACCATACTTAAAGAATTGTATACTTTGAGAGTCTAGAAAACTCCATTCCCCAATCACTGAGTTGCTTCAAGAGTAAATGGAGATCAAGAAGAAAATGGATCACATGCATAATTATGTCTTACTATTTCATAGATGGCATTTTTACTATGTGTAAACTGCTTCCATTTTGCAACATGCAAACTAGTTGGCAACACAGCAAAGTCGATTGTGGTCATCTGATCCCCAAATGCATGAAGAGTTTATCAGATCCAGACAATGTGGGCATAAACTGATGCGTCTTCAAGCAGTTTTTCCAGTCACTCTCTTTGGAGACATAAGCCAGGAAAGGGTAGAATTTCCATGACTCATCCTATCAAATCATAAAGATGTCATAAGGACTGCCACAAATGGACTATTAATTGTTGCCAGAAATACTAAGTTCTTTTTTTTTCTGAGTAAAAAGATGGCAATCCCCAATCTCATAGAGAGAGTCTGAACAAGTATTTAAAAATACGCTTTTGCCCCTCAATTTAGACACAGTTAATTCTGCTTTGTCTTAGCTTTGTGTTCAGTTACATTCTGCTTTAGTCAAGAGGTTGGAAACTTAGGACACCTGCTTTGCTTTAGCTATATTTGTCTCACACTGAAGTTTTCAAGCCCTTATTTGCATAGCTCAGTGTTTTGCAGATGTAACAGCAAACACAGCACTACGAGTTCTAAATGCCCCGTGTGTTCAGCACAGTTGAAAAGCAACAGAGGGGAGAGGGGCATCTGTGTTGCCCCTCACACTTAAAGACTTTGCTTGTCCTTGAGTTCTATCCAGGAGTCAACAGCTTCAAAAGTTAACTTGATGGCAAAGGGCACATTAGTGGCTCCTTAGAAACAAAGAACAGATGCTAAGCTCACTCATAGAAAGATGCTCAGCTGGTGGCAGAAGCCACAGCCACATGTCAAGAGCCTATGTACTGCATGAAACAGACTGGAGGTTGAGAAGCAAACTCGAGACATCTCTGTAAAAACTGTCCTTACCACCAGGCCATAAAGTAAGCCTGGACTCCACAGACTGGGGAATTGTGGAGTGGGTAGAGATTCAGTTGTTAGTCCCTTCAGGAACTCAGGCTCAAAGTAGGTGTCTAGGCTTGTAGTGGAGGCCCAGAGAAGACTTTTGCCCTCCACTCAATTTCTGCAGTATAGCCAGGGAGTCAAATCTTAGCCCCCAGCTCCTCTACTGAAGTGCTTCAAAGGCTCACAGTGAGCAATGGACTGACTCTGAGCATCACAAAGGAGCTTCATGCCTAACCTCCTTTTATTCCATTCTTTCCCTGCTCCCTCCTTTCTCTCTCTCTCACTCACTTTCAAATCCATTGATTCTAGCTCCTGGAGAGCTTCATTAATGTTCTTCAGGGTTTGCAGTAATATCTTGCCCCCTGCTGCTACCTCTTCCACACTCGCTGCTCCTCCTCATCTCTACCCTTCAAACCTCCAGTCTTTGTGTAGGAAGTCACATGCTTTGTCTGGCCTCTACATCTAGGTTATACACTCCTGGTGCATGCTGTCATCCTTACTCTGGAAATCTCCTTTGAGATGTCCTCATCATCACTTAGACTCTTAAGTCCCATGAAATGTGGGTTCATTGCTCTATTTCCATACTCTAGTGTAGTGTGCACGTCACACATAGCCAGTGCTCAGCAAACATACACCAAGTCATCAGAGAAATAGCTGGCTTCAAAAGGAAGATCCAGTGCTGGGTTTTGCCACAGAGTCCCCTAACAGGGAAATAGAACAAAAGTCTGTCTGGGGATCCAGATCTATCTTGACTGCTGACTTTTGCTCTGGTGAGTAATATCAGTAGGCTCAAGCCCTACTCATATTTAATCAACAAATCATCCGTTCCAGGCTGTAGTTGAATTCTCAACCAATTTGTCCATGGGAAACACAATTGAAATTTTCAAGAAGTCATGGCAGGCAGTCCCTGTTGCTTCACAGACTTATGGTAAGGGTACATACTCATGTGCTTCCTATCTTGCTTCACCCCAACACTCCATTATAGCATAAAAATAGACACTTCAGGCACAAACCTCAACAGTACTTTTCAACCAGTAATGTCATCAGCAGGGCATATGTGAAACATATTGTTGTAAATTAAACTATGACTAAAATCCCCCCTTTCCTTTCTCTAAATTAACTGACAATATTTCTCTTTTATGCAAGAATGGACTACCTAGGGGCTGATCAGTCAGATTGGTAAGAAGAAGGGGATTTGATCTAATTACTACAAGATGCTCTTGGTGATGTTTCCTTTTATATAAATTATTACCCATAGGAAAAGCAATTTGTTGAGCATGACTGAAGAGAAAAGAACATGCCAGAAATGACACATCTTAAGATTAATAACTCTAAACCTGTCTAAGCTTAGAGAACACCAGCAGAATATGGAGAAACTGTCTTTTATACAACTTGGTGATTGTCCAATGGCATGTCCTTGAAAGAGTCCATAGGGGTGCACTTTCTACTAAGATCCCACATTGTAGGCTCTAAAGTAAGTGAAGCTTTGGGCAACGCTATAGGTGTGGCCTTTTACTGTATGCTTAAATTCTACTATCAGGCATTCCCCAGGAAATCCCACAAAAACTCAAGATTGAATTAAGTTAAATAAACTTTTAAAGCCCCAAATCTCCATCAAATGCAGAAGTCTTGGACAAACCTCTGTGCCTCCTGAGCAGATATTATTTTGTTTACATCTCATCTTTCAGATCTACATGCTTAAAGAACTGTAGCATAATATACTATGACTTGCAGTCACGCTTTATATTCAGTGAACAGAGGGTACCTTGTTCTTAAGTTCGAGCATCTACAATGTGATAAGAACATTACCTACTTTAGAATTTATGGCAAGCTTACACATTACATGTACCCAGCACTGCTATATAAGACTTGAAGCTTGGAAACTATGAACCCACTCACTTTCAGCATGGTGGTGATACACTCAAGGGATTGGGAAGGGTGGTAAACTACCCACAGATATTTCAGTGGCTGAAAGGTAAACCTTATTAGTTCCTAACACCATATCCCTTAATGTCTAACATCTCTTCTTAAAAAGATTTTCAATTCACTTGTTCTTCTTTAGTGAGGCAATTATGAGAAAAGATGAGAAAACTGGACTTACTGCTAGTACTTGAGAGAGATGTTTATCTGTTTGGTGAATTTGGGCAAGGCACTGTACAATAATGGGAAAGATTCCTAAGCTTTTAAGTCACCAAATTTATAGACCAAGAGACATGAATGTAAACCAAACAACCAGGTACAGAAAGAGCCCACAACTCATCATGAAACATGCTCTAACTGAAAACCAGGCCCATGTGCACATAACTGAAGTGGCAGACCCTCCTCTTACAGAATAATTGTAGGCTGAGACGGCAGGTAAAGAAGGTTCAGTGAGAGACAGAGCACTGAGGAGTGTCCTGCTTAGAGTCCATCCAGAGAGACCACACACAGCCTTAAGAATTAGGAAGTGAAGAGGGTAATTGTTCCCACATGATAATGAGCTTCAAGTTCAAATCACAGCTTTATTCCTGGTGATCATTGTGAATTAATTTCACCCTGGTTGGGAGGAGGGGAAGAGTGCTAGTTTAGAAAGGTATAAAATAAAGATAACATTGCACATACATGGCTGCTATGAAGGGTAAAATAAAAATCATGAAAAGCTCCTAGTATGAAAAAAGAAGAAACATATAGAACTGGATGTGTATAGTTATTATAAATTAATATTAAAAATGAAAGTAGAGTCTTCTGTTGGCACAATGAGTGAATCCTATATAGCCTCCATTTAAAATACTAAGAATTATCTGTTTACGTCCTACATTATCTTTTCCCTCTTTTCACACAGCTTTTCGCTATGTAGCCCAGGTTCACCTTGAACTTATAGTCCTCCTCCCCTCAAATCATCAGGCTACAATATCTTAAACTATATTGTGGGACTTTATGCAAATGAGATCAGGAAAGTACTCAGGGCTTTCATCTCCATGGATTTCATGACTCCTCACAATCCCTAGGTTTTGCTGCATCACACTATTCATATCTCACAACATACTAATTGCATGGGACACTCAATAAACAAGTTACATGTACAAATGGTTTTGGAAATACCGCCTGTGATATGGTCACTGTACCAAGTATGTGTGACAGATGGTGTCATCAGCTTGATGGGATTCGGAATCATCTAGAAGTCATTTTCAGAGGTTTAACTGAGAGAACCCCTACCCTGAATGTTGGTAGCACAACAAATAAAACCGGGAAAGCACACTAAACACCAGCATTCATCTCTGTCTGCTTCCTGACTGCAGACACCATGGGATGAGCTGCCACTAGCTCCTCTAGCTACACTTTCATTACCATGGTGGACTGTACCCTCCATCTACAAGCCAAAAGCGAACCCCTCCTTCCTCAAGTTGTTTTGTCAGGTTTTGTTATAGCAACAAGCAAGTCATACAATTGGATTTTGGTGGTAAGCCCCAAATTAGCTGACCATAGTAGAAATGTACTGAAAAGTTATGGGACAGCTCATGGGATCACTAGGTAAGCTGTCAATCGAGCTGAAATAGAGTACCTAGCATCAGCACCCATAGCTCCCTTCTAAACTGTTACATCACTCAGCACCATCATAGCTAACAGTCCATATAAACCATCACCACATGCCAACTACTGGACGGTGCCACAAGCTCCACTGTGATTGCCCCTACAGCCTACCAGATTCCAGATTTCACCATTGTCACATTGGGATTAATGCACCTGACTGGCTGAGCTACGATGCATCAAACATTTTAATATATCACACAAGTGAGGCATCCTCCTGGAAAGCACACCTGAACGAATACCTGAGGCTGGTAGAGAGAGCTGAGTTGGTAACGTGATTACCAATCTTGAATGCATGAGGGCCTGATTTTTTAAAACCTCTGAGCCCAGGTCTTAAAGTCAAGGGCAGTAGCCCAGCACTGGTGAGGCAGAAACAGGAGGATCCCTGGGGCTCTCTAACCAAGCAGCCTTACCTACCCTACGAGCCACAAACTAATGAGAAACATTGTCAGAAAGTAAGAATAATAAGGCAGAAGGCTCCTGAGAGATGGTACCAGAAGTTGATCTCTCTAGTCTCCATATTGAGGCACATGCATGTACACACCTGCATCCCCACACATACACAAATGGACATACTCATATACACACCACAAACAGAGAAGAGAAAAAGAAAACACGGGGCAGAGATAGCTCAGTCAGTCAGCGCAGCCACACAAACTGCAAAGACCTGCTTCAATCACCCTAGGACCCACAGAGAAAAGCAGAAGTGGTGATATGTGCCTATAATCCCAGAGCTAGGGAGGCAAAGACAGAAGGATCCCTAGGACCTGTTGGTCAATCAATCTAGCTGAACTGGTGAACTCCCTATTCAGTGAGAGAAACTGTCCTTTAAAAAAGTAGAGAGTGATAGAGTCAACCACCATTGACTTCTCACCTCCACATGTGCACACACATGCATGCACACAAGTAAAAAAACAAAACAAAACAAAACAAACCATGCATGTACACAAATATCTGTTCAGCACACAGTGAAGTAAGAAACTTTAAAATCCTTAATTTACTTGGACGATTTGGCAGCTGCTACTGAGATTCTCTGCTTTTTGTCAGGCTAATGTGGCACTGAGCACTAGCAAGCTTCGGTAACATAGAAGCCACCCACGTTCAAACATTACACTGGCAGCTTTGGTTATAGAAGTCAAGGGGCATGCCTCAGCTGGAAGAAACCAGAGACCCAAAGCAAGCTGGAAAAGGCAATGAGACAGGAACAGAAGATAATAAAGAAAATTGATGAGCCCCAAAGCTGAGTTTTGTTTTATATGAAAAATTGAACATCATGAACTTCTAAAACAAACAAAAAAAATCATAGGATGCTATTTCAGACCCTATAAAAATGATCTGCTCGTTGTGATTCTTGTCTATTGAGAGATTGTTTATATAGCACACCTCACAGAATAGTAATAAAAGGCACTTTAGGGAGTCTGGCAGAGGAGTTTTTGCCACCTTCTACAGAAGTTTAAAAAAAAAACAAAAACAAAACAAAAAACAAAAACAAAAAACCTAAAAGCTAAATTTGCCCAAAACCACACTCAATTAATCCTAAAGCATGCTATCCACCTCCATGCAGATATTCTGTGACTTTTACACAAAATCTGAGCATTTTTAAAACTCTTGAAATAATCCACACAATAGTACAATGAGAGGCTATGTGTGGTTGAGAAGCCGCTGGTGTAAGGAGAGGTGTACATTTGATGTCATTTTCTGACAAAGGTAATTAAAATGTTTTCAGTGATCAAAGACAATAGTGCTAGCAACCATTCTCAAACTCAAGATGTGAAAATTGATTCAGAGCGCTGATCCCAATCTCTGAGAATGGCAGGCAATAATACCAAAGGCACTTTACGTGGACAAAATGCATCATGTCCTTTGTTTTCATGTTTGGAATAAATGTTCACAATGCGTAGTTTAAATGCTAATACCAAAGTTCTCGTATCTCTGGCAATACTATATTCATTCCTCTTAGCATCCCACCCAAATAATGTCTGCCTATCCCTCGTCTTCGGTGGATGATGCCATCCTGCATGGATCTCTTTGGAGACATACATACACGCATGTACATCACAACTGCCTATTTGTAACCTCACTGTCTATTGGTTAGTTGCTATGTAACCTCACTGTCCATGGTCAGTTGCTATGTAACCTCACTGTCCATTGGTCAATTGATATGTAACCTCACTGTCCATTGGTCAATTGCTACTCCTCCCTCAGTCTTCAACAGTGACTTAAGGCACCCTTGCTGGATTGCTCAAAATAACCCTAGCTGTTTGTGGTACCTTCATGTGTCTAACAAAGTACCTGTCTACTTCTGAAATAAAGGTAGGTTTATCTCAGTTAAATTCAAGAAAGGCAAGATCATATGTCTTAGTCCTTGGAGACAGTTACACAGTGCAGCAAATGCACTGGCTTAATCCTGCGCCAGGATGCAAAATGAGAAAGAGAAAATTTGATCCTCAGGGGTAAAGAGAGGGTGGGACAAATATATATCCCTTTGGGGAATGCACCCTCACCAACCTATGAACATCTCATTAGATCTCATCTCTTAGAGCTGTTTATCACTTGCCAACTCCATCACACAAGGAACACCATGATAGTGTTTTCATGATAGTGCCTCGTGTAACAGTCCTCAGATGCTGTCCTTCCCCTTTCTGAACCACTACCACGTTTCAAATACTTCTCTAGTTTGGGCTTCTCCCTGGAATGCACAGCTAGGAAATTGAGTATTCTGATCTGGTCAGCAATAACCCTCTGCGCCTTACCTACAGTAGAGCCCTCCCCCCCCCCAAAAAAAAAGACTGAATAATGAATGGGATGAATGAATGAGTATGGCTGCCATGGCTACATGAAAAATACAGTACATCTGTATTAATTCTATGATTCCCATAGTCACAGAGAAGATCCTGGCCATGAAATGTCAAATGGGAGAAAGGATCGGTCGAGATGAACCCCCTTGTGCCTGATAAAGCTTGAAGGACTGCCTAGCTCTTGTCTACATCCTGAGAACAAGCAGTTCTCAGAACAACTTGGCTTCTGGTGGAATCCATCACACTTGCTTGTTCTCATCTTCTCCCTCCTAACTTCCCAATATGCTGACTTCCCAGCAGGGCGCTCTGTGCCTTGCCAGGAATACAGAGATACTGTGTGTGCCACCACAGCCTGAGCGCAGTTCCCTCCCAGATACAAGGCAGCCAACCAGACCCGTTGACAAATGGGATTCTGTGGAATTTGGGCTGTCATCACATCTGCCCTCCTCACTTTTCAAAGGAAGCTCAGGGTCTAGAATGAACATTTTGGAAACCAGAAATAGAGCATCCAACTAGGTCAAAATGAATGGTCCCATTTGAGAGCATTCCTTCAGTGGGAGGTCAAGGCTTGGTGGCACTGTGGTGGGATCTGGACCAACCACTGTCCCCATTTCACACTATACCAATTGAATCATGCCTCTAAGGTGGAGAAATATTTTCCTTCAAACCAAGATGGCATGCAAACTGAAGGGCAGGAAGTAAAAGCCACATTCATCCACTGCAGATGATTCAAATAAATAAAAAGGGTTAAAAAAACTCCCACGTTTGCTATGGTTAGAAAGACACTATGCAAAGATTGCTCCATGGGGATCATGACTCCAGCACACACAGTGGGGTAGGGGAGAGAGGAAAGGAGGGAGGGAGAGGGAGGGAGGGAGGGAGAGGGATGGAAGGAGGGAAGGAGGGAAGGAGGGAGGGAGGGAGGGGGAGAAAGGGAAGGAGGGAGGGGGAGAAAGGGAAGGAGGGAGGGAGAGGGAAGGAGGGAGGGAGAGGGAAGGAGGGAGGGAGAGGGAGACTCTTAGTATCAAGAAGACAAAGGTTACAAATCTCTTCTTCCTCTGCAGACATACTATTCAACAGGTGGACAATGGTGGGGAACTCATGGTCCACCATTCTCTTCTCCTTTCTCTCCCTGCTCAGTGATGCTAATAAAAGCAAAAGAGACCAGGACTCTTGCTTCTCTCAGATGCTGCATTTACAGGTCTGATGTAAGAGCAGTCTCAAATTTGACACCTGGCTTCAAAGCTGTGTGCCCTTAGAAAACTGAACTTACCATTCTTGACCTTCAATTTTCTCACCCAAAACTGATAGCATAGTGCCTGACACAGAATGTCAGTGAATTATAGCTGTCGCTGCAATCATTTGATTTTCTACAGTCCAAAAGCAAAAATAAATTAATTAATTTAAAAAAAAAAATCTATCTCCGGAGTAGGCTGCCAAAAGAGCATTGCAACAATGCCATTGTTCTGTGTCTGTACTTTCCAACAGGGTAGTTGCTTAGCCACAAGGAACTGCAGAGCACTGAGGCATAGGCAGTACTCTCTTTAATTCTATTTAGCTTTAATTAATTTAAATGTCAATGGCCACATGTGGTTAATGGCTACCATATCAGATAACATGGGTTTAGAATAACCAAAATACCATATTCCTTTGAAGGGAGGAAGACCTAGCCCAAGGCTGTGAAATCCCAGCTGGTGGGCCAGCACCAATCTGCTATCAAGTTTTCGCCAGCCCACAAAAGAACAGACACAGAAATCTTCAATGTTATGAATCTTTCATAAGGTTAAATGTGTTCCTTTTAAAGGACCATTGCTTCTGCTGAGGGTGGGTGTTCACTACACTTTTTTTTTAATCTAGTCTACTCGTTCAACATGCACTTCTTTTAACTCCACACTATCTACAGGGCCTTGCCCTGAAGACACACAGTCAATAAAACAAATACCCACATCATGGAACTTACTTTCTAGTGGAAGGAGAAAGGAAATGTACTCATGCACATGTTAAATTAGCCAACATTAATTAACATAAGGTGACACAGAGGAATGGAAAGGAAGGTAAAAGGTTGGGGAAGCTCCTTCACATCTTGTGATAGTTGATCAAATCTATAAAAGAGGCTAAGGCTTTATTTATGCCCCCCCAACATGTAAGGCCCAAAGATCTAAAAGCAAAACCAAACGTGACAACCAAGGAGGAGGTCAGTGCCACTGAAGTAAGGTGCTCACAGAAGTCCTCTGGGCCCAGATTATGCAGCCCTTAAAGGCTATTGTGAGAATTTTTTTTCCAAATATATTTTAGAATAATTTTGGATTTGTGGAATAGTTAAATAGTTCTGAAAATCTACCCCTCACTTTATTGTCTAATATTTAATGTCACATATTTTGTGGTACATTTATGGAAACTAAGAAGATATCATCTCAACAGTATTATAGAGAAATAACATAAGCACAACACTGTTAAACTGCAGTCTTTACTCAAGCTTTACCGGTTTTTCTACAAATGTCTTTTTTCTGTTCCAGGGTCCAGTATTCCAGAATACTGGAATGTGTATCTTTTATATTTACTTTATGTAGGTTAATTTTCTTAACATGTATGTGAGTATATTTTCTTTCTCCCTCCATTTAAAGTAAGTTCCATGATATGTATATTTGTTTTATTTACTGTGTGTCTTCACTGTAAATAAATATAGTAAAAAAATAAAAAATGATTCCTTAGTCCTTCTTTGTCTCGCATTGCAACTTTAAAGTGTACTGTCCACCTATTTTGGTCTTTCATTTTGGTTTTCTCTAATGTTTGTCTTGTATTTGGCCAAGAGTTCAAGGAACAAAAATATCCCAAGGCAAAGTGCCTTTGTGATCTCATCACATGAAATTGGCATAGTTTATTTTGCTGGTGAGGGTCTCTGGAAAAATTCTCCTGAGGATGGTGTAAGCAACAGGACTGTTTTAAGCAAAAGGATATGGTCTTACTTCTAAGGATATTCAAGGTTCTGTATGGGAAACAGCCTATAGGAGGCAAGGAATGGAAAGCAGCCATTGAGGGGAGAGTTGGTGGGAGCAGTGAAGATGGCAAGACACATAGTGCTATACAAGGGCTAATGACA
>JADRCD010131051.1:0-14337 GCA_019843815.1 Montemys delectorum | reverse complement strand
GGCTGGGTTTGGGGTACATCTGATGGGGAATTTATTGATTTTGTTCATTAAGGTGAGAAGACCCAGCCCACTGTGGGTGGCTCTATTCCCTGCACAGTGAACCCTGGACTACAGGAGTAGAGGAAGCAAGCTGAGCACTAAGCATGAATGCATCCATTTCTCTCTGCTCCTGACTGTGGATAGTTGAGCTGTCTCATGCTCCTGCCCCGTGAGTCCCTACAGAGCTTTTATATATATATATATATATATATATATATATATATATATATATATCTCAAAGAACTGTCAGCTAAAAGAAAATCCTTATTCCCCAAGTTGCTTTCCATCAGGGTATTTTATCACATCAACAGAAAGGAAATACCACAGGTCTACCTTTACCAGGGTCTCTTTCAGTTCCCAGCAGGGAAACTCACCTGGCCCTCATGGAACTGTTTGCCCGGGCTGGTTTCCTCCGGATGGTAGAACCACTTGACACGAACCACCATGTTATTGCCCCATGACTCCCACATGCTCTGGATCCGGCCGATATAGGGCAGGTTGGGGCGGCCGGCCGACAGGAAGACGGCACAGTCGCCGATGCGGATCATCTCCTTGCCTCGGACGATGGCCTTGTAGAAGAGCTTGCGGGCCTTACCTTTCATGCCTCGACGCTGTGGGATACAAGAACCAGGACTAGAGTCCAGCACTGTGCTTGAACCCACAGAGCCAAAGGCAAGGCACCCCACCAAGCACTGTCTGGGCAGATCTGGATCCTCAATCCCTGGACTTAAGTCACCTGCCATGAATCCTGGGGGTCTGCATGGAGTGGATGCTTTCGCTTGAGTTTAGAAGCGCTCCTGCGCACCCTCGAGTTCACACTTAAGGAATGACCAGCTGGTAGTGCTACTGAGGGAGTGGAACACAGTTTAGAGCTAGTGTCTGACATGAGCAAGAAGGTCACTGGAGGTGCAGTCTTAAAAGGAGCTATCAGGCCTCTGGCTCTTTCCTCTGTTTCCTGCCAGTCAAGGGTAGTTTGTGCAGCATGTGCTTCTGCATTAGCTGAGGCCCAAGCGATGGAGCCAGAACCAGCACACGGTAGGTGGGAACTATGAGCCAAAACAAACCTTTCTTTTTCATAAATTGATCATCTCAAGTAAGTTCTCCTAGCAACAAGGGTGGGGGGTGTATGTGTTTGTGTACACGCACACATGCACTGTATGTACATGCAGATTATATGTGTTGCAGGTGCATGGATGTGGCAGCCATAGGTATCTTCCTTTATTGCTCTCCATCTTAGTTTGTGTGTGTCTTTGTGAGTGTATGTGCATGTGAGTGTGCATGTGAGTGTGCATGTGAGTGTGCATGCCCACAGAGGCAGGAAAAGGGTTTCAGACCCTTTGGAACAAAAGTTTACAGGTCTTTATGAGCCACCAAGGTAGGTGCTGGGATTCAAACCCTGCTCCAGAGCTCTAGTTATTTCTGAGCCATTTCTCTGGTCCTTGGGCCTTAGGCCTTGTTTCCTTCTTGGAGACAGAGCCTCATTATGTAGCCCTGGCTGTCCTGGAACTCACTATGTAGACTAGGCTGGCCTTGAACTCATAGAGATCAGCTTGCCTCTGCCTGCTGAATGCTGGGATTAACGACACATGCCACAGGATCTCTCACTGAACCTGGAACTCCTCATTATGCCACTGAGAATGGGGGGGGGGGTAATGCAAGAGGGGAAAGGAGGCAGGAGAGAAGGGGGATGGGAGGGGATAAAGAAAATGCCCCCTTCTGAAACAGACCTGATTCTGATATTACTGTACCCCCACCACTCTGGCCTCACTAAAACTAGGAACTGATGACACACACGAGCCAGGGTGTCCTCAAACACTGAGGGAGGCTACCAGGTACCCCCAAACCTGTCCCTGTTAATCCCCAACTCCTACCTCTGATGAAGTAGCACAACTGGGCAGAAAGGGGGTTCCAACTGCTAGGAGTACCCCATCAGAGCTGGTCACACAGCCTGGGGACTCTGGCCTAGGCATGTGGAGGCTAAGAGCAAGCCCAGGATGGGCCTGTGAACAGGGGAACCCTACAAGCGAGCCTAGCTACTAAGGGTCAGTGACTGACTGTCCCCAGAGGCTCCAGGACTTGCCTGCCAAGAATGGAGTTACTGGGAAGAGGTGAGGAAGCAGAAGGGTGGGACTTGTGAGGTCAGTAGGTCATCAAGGAACGCTTTCAAGAGAATTCAAGGCCTGGGAGGCTCCCCTTCTTTTTCTTTGCTGCGGGACAGTTTGCTGCTATGAGCAGTTTATTCCCAGATAGGCTTCTTCGCTATGACACCCAGCACTTCACTGGAGACTAAAGCAACTGGTGCTGGGCTCACTCAGCACGCAGGGGGCCCTGGCTGCCATCCTCAGGATGTCGTAAAGAGGACACGGTAGTATGTGCCTATAATCCCAGCACACAGGTGGATCAGACATTCGAGTTCACCCTCAGCTATACAGAGGGTGTTTTGTTACTGTGAGAGGAAGCTGAACAACACACTGGAGCTCTGAATCTTTCTACCCCAAGGTATGGGGTGGACTGCTGACCTGGAGGACTGTATCCATCCACACAGAAGCTTCCAGAATAGCTACTGACAAGACCCTCCACTGAGAAGTGTATGTCCATGAGTACCTCGTCCCATGTATATTGCATGTATGCGTAACTATATTCCTGTGTATTCCTATGTGATGCGTTCACGTCTCTGTGGTCCATTTATAATCATTTTGCTCACTGCTAGCCAACTACCTGATAAGATTAAACAAACAAACAAACAAAAAGAATTTGTTTTGATTGTTATTTCAAGACAGGGTTTCTCTGTATAGCCCTGGCTATCCTGGAACTGGCTCTGTAAACCAGGCTGGCCTTGAACTCAGAAATACACCTGCCTCTGCCTCCCTCCTCCTGTGCTGGGACTAAAGGTGTGCGCCACCACCTCTCCCAGCAAGAAAATTTTAAAAAGGAAGGAAGATCTTTTTTGGCTCATGCTTTCCGAAAGTCTAATTCAGGATTATTTGACAGTATGTGCTTGGGTAAAACCCCTGGCAAGGAGAGGTCGTGGCAGCTGTTCACAGCTGACCAGGGAGACAGGAAATGATCAGCAATAAGAAATATATCCTCAGGACCCATCCTGCCAGTGACTCACTTCCTCCAGTCAGGGACCACTTTCCACAAGTTTCTACACCATCCAACATGGCGCTACTACCATGGATGGAGTGTTCAGAACATAGCAGTGTGTGGTTGGTGTCTGTGTGTGTGGGGTGAGATGGGGAGTTAGCACCGTCCAATTCATAACAGTGCTTGTGCATGCACCTGTGTGCCTGAATGTACATCTGCATGGGCATTTGGTGCCAGCATGCATGAGCAGGTGTGTTCACATGTGTACACACATATGTGTACTTTTTGCATATGTAGGTGGATAGCTGATAGACAGTGAGGTGGGGGTTCTTAGAACTGGCTTCTGAAAGACCATCCCCAATTGTCAGGGCAGAGGTAGGACCTATGACCCCTGGCCCGCCACACATGGGCTGCTTGCTCAGAGCCTACAGAGGGTGCAAGCTGGGGGGAAAAAGTGTTCACTCTGGTCATTTGCTGCTTCAGGGTTTGGAACTTGAGGTTCAAAGGCAGGGTGTTATGACAAGCAGGCTGGCTGCTGAGGGGTTTGGAAAGGCCTCTCTTTCTGACTTGAGCATCATAGGAGGGCCTGTGTGGGTCCCTGCAGGGTTCACACTTAGCTTCAAAATGAAGGTTGTGAAATCTGAGGGCAGGGCCACCTTGTACAGGATATGGTTTCTGTGCTAAAAATCAGTTTTGGATCCCAAGATGCTCGTCTGGAACTTAGGACCCCCTTACCCCATGATTCCCTTCTAGGAACTTTACCTGGGTGGGCTTGCCAAACCACTTCCAAAGCTGCCGGGCAGGGAGGAAGGCGGCGATCTTAGGCCTGTTCTCCACAGATGGCAGACGCTGCCGCTTGGCCAGCTCCTTGGTGGTAGGCAGGTGTACGCCTTCTCTCTTCTTGGGTCGACTCTTGGCCCCGGCCCCAGCCTGGGTCTTGGGCTGAAGAGTCTGCTGGGGCTGGGGTGGGGGCTGAGGTGGTGGCTGGGTGGTAGGGGGTGCCTTCTTGCCTGGGGAGTGAGCTGAGGAGCGAGCCTTGCCGGGTGGCTTGGATACCTTAGTGGGGAGCGCTGGCTGGGTAGAGGGACCAGTTGTAGGTGTGGGGGCAGCTTCATCATCTGAGCTGCAAGAAGAGTCCTCGTCTGTGGTAGAAGAGGAAGAGGAGGAAGAGGAGGAGGAAGAGGAAGAGGAAGAAGAGGAGGAGGAAGAAGAGGAGGAGGAAGAAGAGGAGGAGGAGGAGGAAGAGGAGGAAGAGGAGGAAGAAGAGGAGGAGGAGGAAGAAGAGGAGGAGGCAGGAGAAGAGGCCCTGGAGCTGGCAGCACTGCAGGTCCGGCCCCCTGTACCCCGGCCATCCTCCCTATTCTTCTCAGCATCCTCCTCGCCCTCGGTCTCTGAACCGCTGCTGCTGCTGCTACTGCTGCTGCTACTGCTGCTGCTGCTACTACTGCTGCTGCTGCTGCTGGAAGTGCTCTCTGACTCCTCTGCCCCATCTTGTTCAGCCTGGGCCTTGTCTGGGCTTTTGGAGTTACCAGGATCTTCTAAAGGAAGCCCTGGCCCAGGCTCCTGAGTGAGATCTCCATCTAAACCCTTGGGCCAGGTGGCCTTGGGCTCACCACTGCCAACAGCCGGTGAGTAGCTGCCCAGGCCGAGCAACCCTGTGGACTCTGGCCAACCCCCAGGCCCTGGATCTTCCCGCAGGAGGAGGGCCTCTTTGGCCTTCTTGCTTTTGGGAGACATCACCCCCTCGTGGTCCAATTTGACAAGCAGTTCGTCATCTTCCCCTGGCCTCCGGGGACCTTTGGCACCTGGCCCCTCGGCAGCCCGAGCCTTCTTGGGTTTGGGGCGAGTGGCAGGCATGGTGACAGGCATGGTGACGAGCGGGACTGTAGCGGGGGTTGGATGCTCCCCAAAGGGCTCAGGAGCTGGGCAGCTAGAGAAGGTGGGTGGTACGGGGCTGGGCTGTGCAGAGACTGAGCGTGCTTTGGGGGCTCGGGCCCGCTTGTCCACTGGTTCTGGGGTACTCTTCTTAGAATTTGGAGTGCTGACGGGTTCCAGGGCCAAGGGAGCACTGGGGACCTCATTGGTGGCAGCCCCTTCCTCCAGGACAACAGCTCTGTCTGTTAGAGAGATCACAACTGGAGATCAAAGGTGGAGAACACTGGGAGAAAGGTAGAACTTCCTGCTGGATAAGCAAGGATCCTAGTCAGAAAGGCGGTACAGAACCCTCAGTGGGATCCTGGGGGCAAAGTCACTCCCTGTGTAAGCCCCTGGGGAGGTCCTTCAAATGTCCTCCAACTCCTTTAATCATGAAGTGAGCCATACAAAACTGCCCAGTGGCACAGAATTCTTTTAAGATGGAGGAGATAAGACATTTACGGGAAGTCCCAAGCCCCAGCATCCAATTCCCACAGTGGTCTCATCCCTGTGCAGCCTAGACCAGGGGAAACTCACCAGCCTTGGCTTTGGTGCTAGGTTTCCGTCCTCGCCCTCGAGCCTTGCCCACTGTAGCCTCCTGAGGCCCCGTGGCAGCCCCTTCTTTGACTTCCCCTGTGTCTTTGCTGGTCTTCCTGCTACGGCGTTTTGCACTGGGCACTAGAAGTGCTGGGGAGGGCTCAGCACCTTCAGGACAGAGGGACAGTGTCTCAGGTGTCACTAATCCAGGCTTCTTGCTTACAGGCCAGATAACCTGCAGCTAACCCACATTAGGGAGCTCAGCAATAGGGCCTAGAATCCTCCAGTGGTAGAGCTCCTGCCTAGAATCCCCCAGTGAGGGGCTGGGACATGGCTCAGTGATAGAGCCCCTGCCTAGATTCCCCCAGTGAGGGGCTGGGGTGTGGCTCAAGTGGTAGAGCCCCTGCCTAGAATCCCCCAGTGAGGGGCTGGGGCGTGGCTCAGTGGTAGAGCCCCTGCCTAGAATCCCCCAGTGAGGGGCTGGGGTGTGGCTCAGTGGTAGATCCTCTGCCTAGAATCCCCCAGTGAGGGGCTGGATGTGGCTCAGTGGTAAAGCTCTTATCTAGCTTATACAAAGAAGAGAAGAAATAAAGAGAGAACCAAATGCCAACCTGAGCCCAGAGATATGTGAAGGGAATCTAGGCAACCCTGAGCAGGGAGAATGTGCTGCTAGGTACCCAGGCAAGGGCTAGGTGGGTGGGTCCCGGCCACAGTTTTCTGGGACCTCTCCTCATAATCCCCCATGGTATAGGTTCCTCACTCACATTGGATTTTATAGTCAGGTGGCAAGAGGCGGATGTGTGAGAGGGGGATCCTGCCTGTGTCTCCGTCATCAAACTCCACGGTGATCAGGTCTCCGTCGTCTTCCAGATCCAGCAGCCCTGAAGGGAAGGGCAAGTCAGGGGGACTCCTGGGACTTCAGCCCAGGCCACCGAGGCACAGCCTTCGAGGACCTTGGGGTGTATACACAGGGGTGTAAATGTGGGAGTTAAGAGTCACACCAGTCAAGGATGGAGAGCAGGCTCTCTCATTTCTGGCTCTGTTTCTTACACTCTAGGGGCTACAGATGAGTGACCATATACATCTCTGGGTTTTCTCATACATAAAACCCAAAGCCACTTTGAAAAGCCTTACCAAGTACCTCAGCTCTGAGTCGCAAAGATAACAAGTGAGGCCTAGGTCTGCATTCTAGAACATTCCATAGGGACAGAGTCATAGTTGATGGTGGTTCTGAGTTGAACCTCACACACATCAGACAAGCATTCTACCAACCATCCACATGCTAAGCACTGTTCTTACTTTTTATTTGTTGAGACAGGGCCTCATTTAAGTTGCCCAGGCTAGCCTTGAACTAACTCTATAGCCCAGGGAGGCCTTGACCTTGTGATCCTTCTGCCTCAGCCTCCCAAGTACCTTACCAAGTCTGGATGACTTTGGCTTTGGCTTTACTGTTCTGGAAGGAGACAAGGTCAATAAGAGTAAGGTCAAAGCTAACGATACAGGAGACCCCAATACCTATTGAAGGGATCTGTACAAGCAGGATGAAGAGAAGGATTTGTGTAGCTTTAGACGGAAAGGTACTGGGTATATCCAAATACTAAGCATGGGGACACACCAGCCTTTCCTAATACACAAACGCTAAGGCCAAATCCTCAAAGACACAGGCTTTGTGGCCCTGTCCCAGTTGAGGATAAAGGACCTATCCGTGCCAGTACTGGGGAATCCCCGAGCAGAAGCTTCCGCCCACCCACCAGCATGCAGAGCTCCAGACTGGCTCTTCAATCTCTCTCTTCGCAAAGGATCAACAAAGATGCCTGGGCAATCTCTAATTAGAGGAAGAGGAAAAGCAACTGAGACCAGGAGGGGACACAGAAGGCAAAAAGGAGCCAAAGGAATCCAAACAAATGAACAAAACACCCTGTGTGAGATTCTTCAAAGTCAGATATCCTGACTGACCGAGGAAAGATTTCCTTGAAAATTAACCCTCAAGGGAGCGGGAAAAGTCAAGCTGAGAGTATTGGTGCAAGCCTCTAGAATCCCAGCACTCAGAGCCTGAGGCAGGAGGATGAAAAGTTCTAAGACAGGCCTGGCAAGAAGGCTTAGTGGGCAGACGTGCTTGCTGAAAAGCCTCAAGTCACGAGCTGAATCCCCAGAGCCTGCGCAGGGGAGGCAGAGCACAGTCCTGCAGACTATCCCTTGACCTCCACACGCATGCCTTTGACATGTTCAAGCCTGCACTTCATGTGTGTATACACAGAACTCAAGACCATAAACAGATCAAAATGATTCAAAAGAGAGAAAAACAAAATGAACCTCTCACAAAAATTAACAAATTACTGTTTTTACTGAGTGTGTCTGATGCGTGTGAGCACAGGTAAGTGTAAGTTCACACGTGTGCATGTGTGTGGAGGCCAGCAGTTGACCCTGGGTATCTTCCTCAATCTCTCTCCACTCCATATATTGAGGCCAGTTTTCTCAACTGAACCCATATCTCCCTGATTCAGCTGATCGAGCTAAGTGGCTTGCTCAGGGGATCCCAGGTCTGTCTCCCACATGTGGGAGTTATAAGGAGATACACTCTCCTGGCATTTACATGGGTGCTGTGTGTCTGGGTTCTAGTCTTCACACTAGAATGAAGCCTGAACTGCTCAAGTATCCATTTTACCTGTCTGTTCTGACATCCCTACTATTTATCTTCTAGGGTACCCATTTTATTTCCTTAAGACTTACTCATTTTTATTATGTGTATGTGTGTGCCCTTGCATGAGTTTGTGTACCATGTGTATGCAGAAGCCATTGGAGGCCAGAAGATGGCATCGGGTCCCCCAGACTGGCATTATGGACATTTGTGAGCTGCCATGTGGATGCTGAGAACCCAACGTGGGTCTTCTGCAAGAGCAGTAAACTTCTTCACCCACCGAGTCATCTCTACATCCCCATCTTCACCCACCGAGTCATCTCTACATCCCCATCTTCATCCACCGAGTCATCTCTACATCCCCATACTCATTTTTTTCTTTTGGCTTTAAGATATGTGTTCATTTGTTTGTATACACACATCTGTGAATGTCTGAGCACACGTGTGTGTGCAGAAGCAGGCAGAGGACATCAGGTGTTCTCCACTCCCTCCTGACTTAGTCCTTCAAGGCAGGGTTGCTCCCTGAAACCAGAGGCTCCCATTTTCTGTTAGGCTAAAAGGCCTCACTGATTCTCCTGTCTCCACAGCCTGCAGGGCTGGAGTTTCAAGTGCGTATGTGATGTAGAAGATGCAGCTTGTTGTACAGAGGGGCTGGCATCTAAACTCTGACTTTCATGACTTGGAGGCAAGCATTCCTAGCCTCTGAACCATCATCTCCCCCCCCCCCATTTGTTTTCTGTCTGCTCATCATCTCTGTGTGATTAGCAGCATCCCAGACTTCTCATGTGTGGAACATTCTGTGCCCAGCTGTTAGTGCTACTATGGGTGGGCACCTTCTGACCTGAGGCCTAACTGCAGGAGCTGGTCACTCGGGGCATCCTTTTTGAAGGTTATAACCTGAAGTGTGGTCTCCCCGCACTCTCTGCTTCCTGTTTATCATGAGGTGAGCATATCATGCTTCATGTTGTTATCACAATATCACAATCATACACACAATTGTACAGCTGCAATGCTCTACTTCATAGACCCAGAATCAACAGACCAAAGGACTCGGACAGCAACATGCCCCCGCTGAGACTGCAAGTCAAAACAGGCCCCCCTGCCCTGACATTTTCTGCCAGGTATTTTGTCCACTATAATACAGTATGCAGAGAGAAGGGAAGTTAGCCTCATTCCTTAGTCACAGGAACAGGATTTTAATGGGCCCAGTGACTCAACCGGAATAGCCTCAAGGAAACCTCATGAGCCAAGTCAGTCACCCCTGACCAAAGTGGGGAAGCGGGAGAGTAAGCCAGAATTCTCTGATGATACATGTGAAGCCAGAATGCCTCCCCAAAATCTGGTGGGAAGCTAGCCTACAGATCACATTCCAAGGTCAGATACCAAGACCCAGAGTCCTGCTGACTTCATCTGAATAGTCCTCTGGATCAAGCCCTCCCAGGAATCAAGGATCAAGTCCCAGAAAGCCCTCCCTGGAATGAATTTATGTAAACCAACAACAGTGTCTGCAGGTTTAAGGCAGCTGGGAGCTGGTTTCATTAACCAGATGAACTGATAATGACTTAAGAGTTGGGTGAGCTAGGGAGGAGGTATCTCACCTCGGACCACCGTGCCTGGATACAGGCAGCGGTACTGTTGGCTCCAGTAGGCGGCGATCCTGGTCCCCTGGGGCAAGAAGCGTGTAGAGGCCGGCCTCACGTCTATAATCTAGTACAGAACAGATTGAGGGTCAGGAGATTGACTGGGAAGGAGCTGATCAAGAGCAGTGCTCCAGCCATTGCCTTGGAGCTCCTCCCTCCAGGCTTTGGGGGGCCTTCCACTCCCCCACTCACCGCCTCCTGCAGTAGCTGCTCCAGGCAATAGATGTGGGGACGGTTCCCACGCTCACCTTCCACCACCACACGGTATCTGCAGGGACAGGGACAAATAACAATAGGGCAGTGGCCAGAGAACCCCATCCCAGAAACAGTACTCCAACCCGGCGTTGCCAACTCTGCTGCCTAGTTCATGGGATTCAGCTTTAGGGTCAAATGTCTGTTAACTATATCAATATGGATTTATACTGTATGTCTTATATATGTGTACATAGTAATACTTATAGTATATCATGTTACATCATATCAATGACCAGCCACATGATTGTACAGCCATGATGCTCTATTTCATAGACCTAGAATCAATAGACTCAAGTGATATATATAGTATATAGTATATAATATATAACATGTGTTATATATTAATATATTAATGTTTTTATATATTAATATGTTACCATATAAATATGGATTGTGTTCTCGCTCTTCCTGTATCCAACTTCCTCATTTATATAATTCAGGGGCTAGAGAGCATGCCCAGCCAGGACCCCTCATTCCATAGAAGGACTGTACATTTCACCCACTTCCTGCTGGGCCCCACGAGGCCTAGCTCTGCCCAAGAGAAGTTAGGGTCTATTCTGATGCAACTCAACTACTGGCCCCCAGGGACTCCCCAGAACTCCGACACTGTTGCTCATCACCTCAGAGAGGGTGAGAAGCCATCTGCCCAGGTGTCCCAGAAGCAGAAGCAGGCATGAGTGTTAGAGCTGAGCCAGCAAGTCACACGGCGATCACTCACATGTCAGGGGAATGCACAGTCTGCACGTGCCCCGCATACAGCAGCTTGTCGTCCATAGGGATGAGCACACGCAGGCCATCCTTCAGCTCCTCCTTGTCAATGATGCAGGAGCGGGGGGCTGCAGAGAGGTAGGCAGTGAAGCCAGGCAGAGTCAGAGGATGTTATCTAAGGCCTTCCTGGTGACTCTGCAAGCCACCTTCAGGAAATGAAGGCTGTGGGGTGTCCAGATGGAGTTGCGGGACGTGTGCATACATGGCTGTCCCCATATACACTGGGTCCCAATTGCACATGGGGTGGGGGATGGGCAGCCTCTCTTCCCAGTCATTACAGACAACTAGGAAGATCTCAGGTGAGCAAAAAGCCAGGAATTACAAACTTATCCATCCCATAGATGAATACTCTCAGGGACCTGGGCTGTGAAGACCCCCCCAGTGTATGTCAAAGGTACCTGCTTCAACACTGTGCTCAGCCCAGCCCCCTCTGCCATGTCCCTAGATTGGTGTTCTTTTTCCTTATCTGAGCTCCCTGCCCCACAGAGACTGCCCACCCCAGTTTCTCTCTTTTGCTTCTCCAAAAGGCTTTATACCTGGTCCCCGTCAGTGGCAAACATGAGAAAGACCCCAACTGGGGCTGATGATAGTGGCCTGTCATCCCAATGACACAAAAGACACAAGACTGAGGTGCATGGCCAGCCTGATCTACACAGAGAGCTCAAGGCCAGCTGAGACGACTTAGTGAAATTCAATCTTGAAAAGTTAGAAAGAGGGCTGGTGAGATGGCTCAGCGGGTAAGAGCACTGACTGCTCTTCTGAAGGTCCTGAATTCAAATCCCAGCAACCACATGGTGGCTCACAACTACCCATAATGGGATCTGACGCCCTCTTCTGGTGCGTCTGAAGACAGCTGCAGTGTACTTAATTATAATAATAAATAAATCCTTAAAAA
This sequence comes from Montemys delectorum, assembly GCA_019843815.1. NCBI lineage: Eukaryota > Metazoa > Chordata > Mammalia > Rodentia > Muridae > Montemys > Montemys delectorum. Next base: position 2,564 of record JADRCD010131051.1, on the reverse strand, counting down.
AAAAAAAAAAAGAAAAGTTAGAAAGAAGGATGGCAGCGTGGCTCAGTGGTAGAGCTCCTGCCTAGAATCCCCCAGTGAGGGGCTGTGGTGTGGCTCCACAATAGAGAGCCTGCCTTAAATCTAAGAATAAAGGGCCCAAAAATACTTGTTTAGAATGGCTGGAGATGTTGCTCAGCCTGTGTGAAGCTTGAGAAGCTCAAGATAGGGCTGGCGAGGTGGCTCAGCGGGTAAGAGCACTGACTGGTCTTCCAAAGGTCCTGAGTTCCAATCCCAGCAACCACATGGTGGCTCACAACCACCGGTAATGAGATCGGAAGCCCTCTTCTGGTATGTCTGAAAGACAGCTACAGTGAAATAAGATGGAGTGAGCAGGGCTGGCAGAGGTCCTGAGTTCAATTCCCAGCAGCCACACATAAAATAAATAAAATAAAACTTTAAAAAAATAAAATAAGTAAAAATAATGTGATTTAAAAAGAAGAAACTCAAGATATCTAGATAGATTAGACAGACAGACAGACAATAAGTAAATAACAAGTACATGAATCAAGCAGCTCTGCAGCCTGGTAGTGTTAGAAAAAGCCACTTCTCCATCCTACCTGCTTCTGTATCCCTACTCACAGGCAGAGGGGACACTGTACACTTTAAAGTTGGGCTTGATAATTAATGCCAGTTGCTTTGGCCAGCAGAGGACAGAATGCTAGCTCTGCACAGTCAGGGAGACCTCCTGGGTCTCAGTCACACCCATGGGCCCTAGGGACACCACTCTTATTCTTGTACTGACATTCAGGGCAGAGTGCTATGGCCTGGACCCTCATACCCCATCACCACGAGAATGTGCCTGATGTAGTCAGCGCTGCTATCCAGACACCTGTGAGGATGCTGCTGGCTGCACCATTGCCAGAATGACTAGGCCCACTCCTGCCCCTAGCAGGAATGGGGATTGCCTAACTGCTCTTCTAATCTGCTCCCCACAGTTCATATCCACCATCTCTCCTCCTAGCTCAGACCCTGGTACTCTCCACAGGGCGTCGTTAAAATACCCTAAAACTGTAGCCCTCAAACATAAGCCTGTGATCGCCCACACTCCATCCGTCTTGCAGCTGCTTTGTGGACCCCTGACATCAGTCCTGACCTATCTCTCTGCTCATGTGACCCACTACCCCACCCGTCCGTTCTACCAACTAACCCATCTCGCGCTAAGTAGTCCCCGTCTCATGTTGTCCCAACTGTAGCTGAGACTCACTGCCAGCAGCTTCCTGCTTGCCTCCCTGCTTCCTGTACAATCACGCTTACATTAAGATGCATACTAAGCCCCTGACTTTGGAGACCTGGCCCCAAGATCAGCATCTCATTGGCCTGACACGCCTCTTTATCCCCACCACAAGCTGGCTAGGCCAGAGGAGCTAAGCTGCCACAGCCTCAGGGCCTCACCCTAGGCTGGTATCTAAGTACTTCTGGTGAACCCCTGAAGCCTCTCGGGACACTCACCTGGGGTCAAAGGTCTCTCTGTGGCCCCGCCACGTGGCAAGTGCTCATCCTCAGAGAAGCTTGAGTCCTGGTTGGGTTCGAAGTCTTCCTCTGCCGCCATGCACTCCATCAGCTTACTCACAGCGCCCCCTTTTCCACGGTTCTGGGGAGAACACACAGACACTGATGGCTTTGCACAAGGCACAGGCCATCCTGTCATGCTGGGAACACTCCTGAGAAAACCAGGGCCATGGTCAATTTGCAGAGGCACCGGCCACGCGCACTGCAACCCAAGTCTTGTGTACTTAGCACAGCACCTGGTACTTAGTGCTCAGTACTTTCCTCATGTTAGTACACAGATGCCTTGGCTACTGTCTTAGAGAAACCGACTTCTAGCCATGTAGAACAAAGCTGAGGCTGAAATGGGGTTATGGGAGTCGTTGATAGCACATCCTGGCACGCCATGGCCCTCTGTCAACAGACAGAAGCCTTAGCACACCCAGAGGGAGCTCTGCTAAGGAACGGGTCTTTAAGGTAGTGGTTCCGTGGCCCTGGGTTGCCAGTAAGGTTGGAGTCTTGGCTGAGAATGGAGCTTGTCACACCTACATCCAGTGTGGGGGCAGGACACTGGTGACAGTGGACTAGGGGCATTGCATGCCCGTATCTGGAACTGGGCCCCAGTGCAGTCTTGATTTAAATCCCTCTGGCACACTTACCTCCTTCTTTGCTTCCTTCCCTCTGCCCTTGGCCTTGCTACGTTTGGCAGTTGCCAGGGCCCCTGGGTGGGGTGCCCTGGAGTCAGGCAGGGTGGAAACACGGGGTGGTGGCAGCGTGGCTGCTGACCCAGCCTCTTTCCCTTTCTTCTTCTAGAGGAGAAAGCAAAAGGTAAGGAGTTGTCATAGGGCATGGAGGGCCCAGGCCACTACGGCAAGGAGGTAGGGGTGTAGGAAACACAGCTCACAGAGGGGTTAGGAAATCTAGACTTGGAAACCACGAAGGTCTGTTTAATTCAACAGAAGACAACTACTTGAGGCCCTTCCCCCAGAAGGCTGGGGTGTCTGCTATTTAACAGCCTGTGATCTTTGGCTTTTCTGTGG
>JADRCD010131050.1:0-25002 GCA_019843815.1 Montemys delectorum | reverse complement strand
CACAATGATCACCATCACAATGACCACCATCACAATGACCACCATCATAATGCATATAACAAATGTTGATATGGATTCTGGGAGAAGGGAACCTGCATACACTGACAGTGGGAGAATAGACTAGTGCAGCTTAGAAATCAGTCTGGAAATTTCTTTAACACATGAAATAGAGCTGCCATATGACCCAGCTACACTATTCCTGGGTACACACCCAATGCCCTTAAATCCTACTACAGACACATTTGAACATCCACATGCCATGTGCTTTACTGCTCTGTTCATAATGCCTAAGTGGCATCAACCTAGATTCCATAAATAAAGTGACCAGATAAGAAAAATGTGGTCCATATACACAAGGGAATATTACACAACTGTAAAGAAAAACAAAATGAAATTTCATGTAAATGGATGTAATTGGAGAAAATTACATAGAGTGAAGTACCTCAGTAAAATATAAACACTGTGTTTCTCTCATAGGCGGTTCCCAGTTTTAAATCTTTTGTTTTGGGTGTTTAGCTTGGAGCACAAGTGTAAGCCAGGCAATTTGAAAGGGGTCTTGGGGCATGTTATGGTTTATCTATGCTTAGCCCAGGAAGTGGCACTATTAGGAGGTGTGGGCTTGTTGGCGTAAGTGTGTCACTGTGGGTGTGGGCTTAAGAGCCTCACCCTAGCTGCTTGGCAGTCAGTCTTCCACTAGCAGCCTTCAGATAAAGATGTAGAACTCTCAGCTTTGCCTGCACCATACCTGCCTGGATGCTGCCATGCTCTTGCCTTGATGCTAATGGACTAAACCTCTGAACCTGTAAGCCAGCCCCGATTAAATCTTGTCTATATAAGACTTGCCTTGGTCATGGTGTCTGTTCACAGCACTAAACCCTAACTATGACAGAAGTTGGTACCAGGGACTGGGGTACTGTTGTGATTGACCTGACCATGCTTTTGTTTGGAAGAAGGTAGATTTGGGGATTTTGGATTTGGAACGCAGTGAAATGCTTTAAATGGTGCTTAATGGGCCATCCTAGTAGGAATACGGAAGGCTTTGTTACGGAGACTCATTTGAACTGTGCAGGTCTGGCTCAAGAGGTTTCAGTGGAGATTTCCAGTATGTGGCATAGAGACTGTTTTTTGCGGTGTTTTAGTGAAAAATGTGCCTGCTTTTTTGCCCTTGTCTGAAGTGTCTACCTGAGGCTAAGGTAAAGAGATTTATGTTAATTGCATTAACAAAAGAAGTCTCAAAAAGCCCAGCAGAGTCTTTGATTTCTGGTTAAGTCTTTGGACAAGCATATCGAGCTTAGAAAGGAGAAATATAAAATGTATGTTTCAAGTATTAAAGGGGCACCAGGAAGTGAAATGGAGCTGAATCTTGTGTTCTAGGAGACAGCAGATTAAGGGAATGGGACTTTGGGGCAAGATCCTACCTAGCTAAATTTAGATCCAGGCATGGTGGTACATACTTTTAATCCCAGGAGATAAAGCCAAGCAGATTTCTGAGTTCAAGGACAGCCTGGGATAGAGCAGGTTCTAGGTGAAGAAAAGCTTAAGTCCAGACATGGTAGTACATGTCTGGAATCCCAAGAGATAGGCATGCAGAACTCTTTTGAGTTCAAGGTGAATCTACAGAGTAAGATCTAGGTCAGTCAAGCTTAGTCAGTGAAGGAGTTGGAAAACAGAAAGCTAGTGATAATGTAAATAGAACAAAGGGTCCATGTTCCAGTTCCTGCAAGCAGAAGAACTCAGCAGTTTTGGCCACATGGCTCTAGCTTTACAGTGAAAAATAGAAGGGGACACTGGGACAATTGATGCTAGTTAGCTGGAGATAAGAAATTAGCAGTGATTAAGAAGAGACCAGCATCACTAAGGTGAAATCTTCTGAGAAGTGTAAACTGAGAGCACAAAGAAGCTGTGTACCAGAAATAGTGGAGGTTGTATCCTGTGCTGCAGCTGTACTTGGCAATGTTTAAGATTCACCCAGGTGATACTGGTTTTGAAGGCATGAAGGGGTCATGAAGAGCGGCCGAGGCTTGGCACTGTGAGAGGCTGTGGAAGGCCATTGGTGAAGGTGCATTCTTAGTTGCAGTTGATGGCCCAGGACTGAGGAGGGTCATGCCAAGAAGTTGAGGCTTGGCACCATGAAGAGAGCCTATTAGAAGCTATTGGTGAAGCCTAGTTGCAGCGGAAGACCTAGCATATTGGAGATGTCAGTACCATGGGATGACCACCAAGAACAGCAGCAGCAGTGGAGTAGATCAACCTGAGCTTAGGAGTGCTACAGAGGGCAGAGCTGGAGAAGTGATGCCAGCCCTTTGGAGGAGTCTAGAAGATCATGTGTGGATCCCAGACATTGAAAGAAGAAACTATAACATTGAGGTTGCCTTGAAGACCTCAAGATGTTTGAGATGCCAGAGCCATGGGCTATCTGCTGAGGAAAGATGCTAACAGGGAATGGGACCAGCCGAGGAGAAAGAAGTTTGTTGCAGTCAACAAAGATGAAAAGGAGTTGGAGATCTGAAAACCGCTTTGACATCAGACGTGGAGATGCAGAGTTTTGACTTTGTCCAGTTGGTTTCCTGTCTTACCTTAGGGAATACGGTTAAGTGATTAGAAAAATCTCAGAAGAGACTTTGAACTTTGGACTTTTAACATTGTTGAGACTGCTATAGACTAAGGGGACTTTGGAAGTTGGACTAAATGTATTTTGCATTATGCTATGTTTAGGTCTGGCCCCCATAGACTCATATGTTTGGACAAGTCTATGGGGGCCAAGGAGTGGAATGTTATGGTTTATATATGCTTGGCCCAGGGAGTGGCACTATTAGGAGGTGTGGCCTTGTTGGTGTAGGTGTGTCTCTGTGGGTGTGGGCTTAAGACCCTCACCCCAGCTGCCTGGAAGTCAGTCTTCCACTAACAGCCTTCAGATGAAGATGTTGAACTCTCAGCTCTGCCTGCACCATACCAGCCTGGATGCTGCCATGTTCTTGCCTTGATGCTAATGGACTGAACCTCTGAACCTGTAAGCCAGCCCCAATTAAATATTGTTCTTATAAAACTTGTCTTCATCATGGTGTCTGTTCACAGCAGTAAATCCCTAACTAAGACAGGGCACATAAAAAGGTGTGCTAGGAGGTTATAGATAAAAAGAAGATAGAGAGATAGAATACAAGGGAAAGAAAGGCTTAAGTAGGGGAGAGCATAGGAACACAGGAGGCCATGGGGTGAGTGCAAGGACCAATCTCAAATGGAATATGAAAAGCCACCTGAGAGCACACTATCTCACAAGTCAACTTAAGAAATAATAAATGCCAGGTATGATGGTGAGCACTTTTAATCCCAGCACTCAAGAAGCTGAAGAGGTAGTGAATTCTTTGTAAATTTACTGGTCTGCATAGAAAGACCTTGTCTCAGTCAATCGATCAGTCAGTCAATCAACAGAGGAATAGTAGAACACAGGTAACATGGAAGAAGAGGAGACAGTACAGACTGAGGAAGATGCTCAGGCATCAGGCATGGCAATGACCACAAAGAGGTGAAAATGAAAACTCAGTTCAGATTGACATCATCAAACTTCAAGGAGTCTGATGCTGGGCAGTTCATTGCCAGCACATTTAAACACAGGATGATTCAAAAAAAGGTGTCTAGGCAACAATCATTCCAAATCCAATTCCAATTCCAATTCCAATTCCAGTCACAATAAGCTTAGGGCAGGACTACTAAAAGGCCCAGAACCTAGTGTGCCCTCTGACAGAGATAGCATAGAGGTGATCAGGCTATAAAATACATGTGCATCTCCCCTAAGGATGGGTTCTATTAACTGGGAGCTAAAGATAAACGTCTATAGAGGGAAGAGTCTGGATAAATATTTTGGGTGAGGTCTGCCTTCACAAATAGCACAAAGCTCTCCAGGGTATTAACAATATCCACTCCTAACTTTCTGGGTGGGAAAACAGATATTGTAACCTCATTGATGAGAGGCCCCTGTGTATTTAACATTCATGGCTTTTCTAGTGATCTTTGGGGAAAAGACCTTAATGTCCCTAACATCTTTTAAGTTTTTAAATCGAGGCTGTGGCTGAATGCACTGCCTTTATCACTAGTCTAAAACAGTGGTCCTCCATTCACCATCTCTAGATTCATTTCTGCTAATATTTTTGCTGTATCATAAGTAGCTTTACTAATTATCACAATTTTTGGAGAGAGCTCTCTTAATTAATTGGTTGCAAAAATCTCCTGAGCAAAATGGGTTTGATACAGCCTATTCCACATAAACTCCACATAACCCTTAGCATGACAAAACAATATCATATTGACAAAAAACTTTGGATTTCTGCAAATGACAAGCTGATAATTAACATGTAATAACAGGTATTAAACATAATAACATCATTTGGGGAGTCAATAGTATAATAATGTCATTGTTGTTTCCCCAAAGTTTTAGCTTGATAAGTTAAAGTCCTGAAGTTTTTCTAAGTTATCAGTTTGCCATTCCTCTTGGGACATCTTCTTTTGATAGGTTGGATTATCATCTACTTTCAGATGCTTCATTTGTCTGGTGTTCTCTGGATGTTCTGGATAGATGTATCAGGAGCCATCTGGGACTATATTTATTTTCTAAAAACACAGAAGTATAAGCTCACCTCAATGTTAGAACTTTAGGTTCTTTCTTATGTAGCATTTTTTAGGTTATGTCTCCTTTAGGGTAGGTGGTTTTGGGCAGCAGAAAAAGCATTATCCTTGATACACCTTACCTGTATAGGACATAGAAAAATCAATCTCAAACCAACTAGGAAACTTGCTCCCAGATGGTCAGCTTTTCAGAATCCTACAAGGTGCTATCCAAGCTGCTAGGAGAGAAGACACCCGTGGTCTTATCCAGTACTGGACTGAACAAACTGAAACAGCAACCTGCCAGGCAAGATGTGCAGTAGTGGCGTGACTGTTATGTGTAGGCATAAATTTTTCTTTCTTTTTTTTTTTTAAAGGAATTTACTGTTTACTCTGCAAGCCCTATGACCTGAGTTCAGTTCTTAGATTCTACATCTTATATATCAGTTTCCTCCAAGTTAAAATAGTTCATCTTGAGAGATGCTTTGAGGAAGGCTCCTTAAGACCCAGAATGTTCTAAAGGGAGGGGGCATATTCCATCTCAACAAAGGCTCTTGAAAACTCGGGAAGTAAGTGACTACATAGCTTCAGGAAGTCCTTGAAAGTGACCAAATTTGCTAGGCTTTTCCCTCTCTAAGTATATACGAGCAGTAAGGACTTTGAGCAAGACCCTCAGACAAGCTGAGGTGCCTGGACGAAGCATTGTCCAGCTTGTAAGCTACCTGCAGGTTGCGTGGTATGATGCTGGCTTCCAGCTTTCACGGGCCTCCGGCTTTCACTGGCTTCCGGCTTCCATGGGCTTCCGGCTTTCCCGGCCTTCGCTCTTGCTGGGGTGGGCTTTTGGTCACAGAGCTGACTTCAAGTCACTTCTGCTCCTGAGTAAACTGTTAGCTGTGTTTCTGTTAGGAACCTAAATAAACTCATTGGCTCACCAAGCTGGACTTCGGTGATAGTCTTGCTTTAGCCTGTCATTGATTTCCCATCGGGAGTCGGTAGACATCTGTTCTTCCCGGGAATTGTGTCACACAACGCCACATAAAGGTGGAAGGAGAGAAGGGGCTCCACAAAGTTAGCACCTGAATCCCGCATGTCTACCGTGGCACCAGTCCAGAAGTCTGGAGTTCACCTGTCACAACTCAGGGGAGCTGGAAAACAGCTGTGGGACGCAGGGAAGCCGGGCACCTGTAAAGCATTCCAGTGAGTTAGTCCATGACCATCATGGCAGGGAGCACGGCACCAGACAGTCAAGCATGGTGCTGAAACAGTAGCTAGGAGCTCTTGTCTGATCTGCAAACACCACATAAATTTTTCTTAACCTGCTTTAATAAGGGCTCAACTCCTCCTCCTGCCTACCACTCATCAGAGGCAAAGAAAGGTTATTAGGATACAGGGGAAGTAGATCTGTTTAGAAATAGTTCTTTGGAGTGATTCCAATCTTCATTGTTCTCAGTCCAGTCCACTGGCAAACACCAAACACGAATCAGCAGCTGCAGACCAGTCCACTCGGCAGACACTACCCATGAGTCAGCAGGTGCAGTTCAATCCAGAAGGAATCCATGAGGGTCACCAACTGGCCCAAGTCTGCAGAGAACCTCACAAGAAATTCTTTGGCAAGTTTCTCTCTATGATGTCGCCACAAGCAAAGCTCAATGACACAATGTAAACCAATACATGCATGCCATCAACGAAGAATAGCAAGGTGGGGCAAAGCAAATCGATGCTCTAGCTCCCACTGGCTGCGGGGTAATATTTATATCCCTTGGAAACACCACACAGTCTGCTATAGGAAAACATCTCACATTTCACCTGTGTCTGCTTCAGGAAAACATTGTTTCACGTGTCTACATTAGCAGAACATCCTTTCACCTGTGTGCCCCAGCACACCATCATAGGATATAGCTGACTTTCCAAAGATACTGGAAGTTTCCACTTCAGTTATGGGAGTGACAGGTTTCTAATTGGATTTTAGACCTGCCTTATAGGAGGGAATTTCATGCCTGGTACTGTAATGCTAGTCCAAAGCCCATGGACAGGGTGGCCATAACTCCTAGGGGAGAACCTACTTTTGTTATTTTGCTAAGTAGTCTTGCTATCAAACTGTCTTCTAAATATTTATGCTTATTACAATAGACCTACCTGGCTTCTCTCAGCTTTGGTCAGAGAGGTTTCTCAGCAGTGGGCAGCAGTTAGTGCAAAAATGCATACTTGGTCAAACTGCTGAAGAGACTGAGTGCCCAGCCCTGAGAAGAATGTCTATATTAATCCTGCTACCACCAAGGCTCCGAGAACATAACAGAAGAGAAGGCAGAAAGAACTTAAGCCCTGGAAGGTGGGGAGACGTGTGATAGGTGCTGTGTTCTGGTCATGACGTGGCTATTGCAATCATGGGCTCACAGCAGCTTTGGTTGCCAGCACAAGATCAAGTCAGCCAAGATCTCAGCACAGATGATCTCTGGGCCCCACCTTTACTGAGGAACTATTGGCAGTGGATAGCCTGTTAAGAGAGGGAGGGTTATTCTACTTTGAAGTGTGGTAGGTTTTTAGTGGGTTATGGGGCAGGGAGGAAATTGGGAATGGAGTGTGATGGGGGATATTAGGGGAGTTGGAGTGGGGATATAGGTAGATATGATCACATTTCATTGTATGCATGTACAGAATTCTTTAAAGAAAAATTAAAGTGCCTTATCTACACAGCCTCTAGTTTATGCATGTGCATTTGAGTGTACTTCTTGGAAGAGGTGTCATATTTGATAACATATTCTCAAGAGTGCCTATGACCCCCTAAAGACTAAGCAACAAATACTGTGTGTAAAATAAAGATGGGAGCTCAGGTAGTCTTATTGTACATTGAGGAAGAGGGAAGGAATTACAAGTTTTGTGGCTTGCCGATGATCAAATGCACTCTAAAGTTCTTTAGGATACCCTAACCTGCTGTTAAAAATCACTTTTTTTTAACGAAGAGATTTTGTTTGTTTGTTTGTTTGTTTGTTTATGTGAGTGCATGCCAGTAGAGGAAATCAGATACCATCACAGATGGTCATGAGCCACTATGTGGGCTACTGGGAATTGAACTCAGCACCTCTGGAAGAGCAGCCAGTGGTCTTAACCATTGAGTCCCCAAAATCACATTCTTAAAGGGCAAATTTTGTCACTGATTTTTAAACTATTCTTCTGTAAAGGGAAAAATCTTGAATATTTTCCTATATGGTAATTTACACTCACAAGAACTGTACTCTAGAAATACCTTTGAAGCCTATTGTGTTACTTTAAAGGGTTAGACTAATGGAGCCCTCCAATCAGCAAAGCCACAGTGCACTTGTGCTTTCTACATCTCCCTTCCCAGTATCACATAGTGGTGGTGGTGGTGGTGGTGGTGGTAGTGGTGGATGGTGGATGGTGTTGGTTGGTGGGTGGTGTTGGTGGTGGTGTTGGTGGTGGTGAAATGAGGGAATCAGGGGAATAGAGGTATGGGGAGGGCGTGGATGGAGTGCCTGAGGCCTGTGATTTCACTAAGTGTTCGAGGATTTTAACATTTGTCTTTAAGCACAGACCACACTTTAAAACCCACCAGTATGCCGTGGGCTCTCTAGATGACCTTGGTAGCCACTGGTGAGATTAATCCAAGTCAAGCATTCTAGACTATGTTTAGAAATTGTTTTCTGCTGAACCAGAATGGTTCCCCAACTATCCTTTATATTGTCTCCGTCTGTTTATCTTAACATAGCCTTTGCATATTTTGAGTTTAACAGCTACACTATACCACTTCCTGGTGGAACAACAACATCACACCGCATCAGGTGACATCATATTGTACACCACGCGGTTGTCAGCCAGAGAGAAATAATGGCGCCGCTAAGTTGTGCTTCCTGGATTCTCTGGCACTTTCATTAATTCTTTCTTTCTTCTGTCTTTCCCCCCCCCCCCCCCCCCAGTTTTCTATGTAACCATCTGTGGGCAGTAGCAGGGTCAAATATTTAGGAAGAAATTATATTTTGTTTGTTCTCTTTAGTATTTGTAGAGACTAGAAGAGTAGAAACGGAGAGAGTTGAACAGGACTCTGCATTCTTACCCTACGAATTTCAAGTATGTTAACTGTAGGAGGCACTTGTCTCCTTTCACCTGACTTGGAGGAGCCTGGCAGAAGGAATGCCTGGAGCCAGCCTCTTCTAAGAGGACCTGAGCAGAGCTAATGAGCTGTGTCGTGTGCAAGCTTTCCTGTACCTGGGGCCATTCCACCTTCTCTCAGAGGACACAGAAGCAGTTGCTATTTCTAGGCAGAACGTGATATCCTCATTGTGAGGTTAGGCCAGAACTGCCTCCAAATTATAATTACACTTGGATTTCAGAGCGTGCTGAAGTCTTGAGGGTTGTTTTTAGAATTTGGCAGAGAATGCTAGTTGTTACCTGGTATTTCTCTGATAGTAACTGGCTCTGTTTTCAGTTGTGCACATAGCTGCCATGATATAAAAATCTTGGTTAGTTTCTAATGTATCAAATTGTGGACATGTGTGCTCTAGGCAGTGGACTATAAATGAGGGGTCTGGTAGCAGCTCCAGGAAGTGTGCATCCAGTGTACATCCTTTGTTCCCTTTTCTGCTTCTTTCATCTTGCTGCATAGGGCATAGATGTCATGGCTAGAGCTCTACCCACTGAACCATGCATATAGGGCCATCTCCTAAAATAAAGTCCAATCAAGATGATTGGGTCCCTGGAGACCTCAGAGAGCACAGTTGTCACTTCAAATGACCTTCCTACCGTCATTCATGTGTGAACTGTCATGAGCAAGCCAGTGCTTCTGAAAGTCTTTAGCCACAGCTGACCTAAATCTGAACTGATGCATGTAGGCTCCAGGAATTGGGGGAGGATAAGTTGTTCTGTTCTTGGTACACAGGGAGCTTCAAGAATCTAGCCATGTGTGCATGCGTGTGTGTGTGTGTGTGTGTGTGTGTGTGTGTGTGTATGTGTGTGTGTGTGTGAGTGTGTGTGTGTGTGTGTGTGTATTTGTTGCTTTAAAAGCTTTTTGGTTTTATTTCCTGACCTGTTGTGTTTTTCAAATTAAAGTTGGATTGCTCAGAAATTTTTATGCCACACTGTAAATATAACTGCTTTGGGAAGCTCACAGAGACGACCTCTGTGAGCACCAGAGCAGGACTTGATGTCGGTACTCAACAAGATGTAGTCTCAAAGACCAGCTTGAACCTCAGATTTACTGCCCTGTAGTTAAAGATACAAGCACAATGAACTGCATACTACCAGGGAGGTGGTTCGTCATATTGTGATGGATAATTTAGAAAGCAGGTATCTGTCATGACACAGCAGAGGAACCTCCCCTTACACACCAACCATCAGACTATTTCATTGCTACTTTGCAACTGTCATTTTGCTAGTTGTGAACTGTAATGTAAGTGTCTCATATGAAGTGCCAAAGATGGGATTCACGAACCTGCTTGCTAGGCCAGAGATCTGTAAACTGGGGCACCCAGTCCAGAGGAAACTGAATAATGAGCCACGGCAGTTCAGGCAGCATATATTAGAACTACTATTGCCTCTTTCATCTCAAGCAAAGAGGATAATCCTGCTTAACGCTCTGTGAGAGGATGGACACAGCCTCATCAGGTGTGTCTCAGAAACCTGCAGATCAGGGGCTGCACACAGAGGTTCTTGACCCCACTATTTGACTTCAGAAATGTAGTGACCTAAACCTTCTGTATTAGCCAGGGTTCTCCAGAGTAGCAGTTCTCAACCTGTAGGTCAAGACACCTTTGGGGTTGCATATCGGATACACCATGATTCATAACTTGCAAGCTTACAGTTATGAAGTAGCAATGAAATAATTTTATGGTTGGTGTGTAAGGGGAGGTTCTGATGCTAACCCTTTTCCCTAGTTAGTTCTTGATTTGTCAGTAAAGAAGGTCTCAGGCTAATTGCTGGGCTGAGGGTACGGATGGGACTTCCAGGTCCCAGGAGGAAAAGGGAGACACAAAGTGTACTGGCTAGTTTTGTGTGTCAACTTGACACAGGCTGCAGTTATCACAGAGAAGGGAGTTTCAGTTGGGGAAGTGCCTCCATGAGACCCAGCTGTGGGGCATTTTCTCAATTAGTGATCAAGGGGGTAGGGCCCCTTGTGGGTGGTGCCATCCCTGGGCTGGAAGTCTTGAGTTCTATAAGAGAGCAGGCTGAGCAAGCCAGGAGAAGCAAGCCAGCAAGGAACATCTCTCCATGGCCTCTGCATCAGCTCCTGCTTCCTGCCCTGCTTGAGTTCCAGTCTTGGCTTCCTCTGGTGATCAACAGCCATGTGGAAGTAAGCCGAATAAACCCTTTCCTCCCCAACTTGCTTCTTGGTCATGATGTTTGTGCAGGAATAGAAACCCTGACTAAGACATAGAGTACTACAGTCCCACGGAAGACCTAGAGAACTGCCTGTCTTCAGGCTTCATGGAACTCCTTAAAAATATGTTCTAATATCAGTGAAGGAACGTCTCAGCAGCAGCATAGACGACCTTGCCAGCAAAAGTAAGAGTAAGCAAAAGCTTCCACCTTCCACGTCCTTTTATGTAGCCCAGAAGGTGTGGCCCAGATTTGGGGTGGGTTTTCCCACATGAAATGATCCAGGTGTAGGGCGGTCTTCCCATATCAAATAGTCCAGTCAAGAACATCCTTCGCAGGGATGCCCGAATGTTTGGGTTTTAATTTATTCCTGATGTAGTCAAGTTGACAACCAAGATTAGCACCACGCTCCATATCCTAAATCTTCCCAGTCAAAGCCTTACCTTTGACATGATGAACTTGTCCTGAGAATTCATGCTCTGTAGAACTCCAGAACTCTTATAATTAAATCCTAGGTGTGACTCCTCTGCTTCTTCCCTCCTGAGACTACAGGAGATGAGGTTCTTTACATAATGCTCTGATGTTCACAGTTCATGTTACCTTAGTAATAATCACTACACACCATTTGCAGCATTTCTCTAGCACAGTAATCGCCCCGAGCAATAGCCAGCTGTCTTCATTTAGCTACAACTTTTTCTGACCTCAAATGCCTCATTATTTTTCTGACTGTACCTTGTCCTAACTTCTCCTCTGGCAAAAGTTTCAACTTCTGCAGCTTCAGCATGCCAGGGACTAAGAATGCTTATGTAGTTAGTGATCTGGTTTCAAATACCCATTTTAGAACTTATCTACCCACCCTGATCCTACACACTGTTCTCCAGGGTCTACCTGGCCACCTCCTCCACCTCTTTAAAGCCCCTGGATACTACCCAGGCCCCACATACAGTGCCACAGCCTTTAACACAGTCAACCTCTGGCTTTCCTCTAGGACCCACACTGCCTGCCTCTAACACATAGGCCCTGCCCACACTAGATCCAACATCCCCACCTGGCCAGCTCTACCTCCACACTCCAGGCTTGGACTAGGATTCACATCCTGCACACCAGTGTAGCACCCTCTTAACTTTGTTCCATCTAGGCCATTTTCAACCTTCCAATCCAACCTGTCCACACACCTTCTCTTCTTCTGCTCCAATCTGCTCTTTCCACATCAGACACAAAACTAACAGGAGTGAACATGGAACTCCTTATGAGAATAAATACAAACTTATGGGATAAATATAAACATTATGAAAGATAAAGAGAGAGTATCCCCTTCTACCCCACACCAAACACCTTAGTCCTGTGGAAACGGTTGCCAGTGAGGGTTACCTAGGTGAACCTTGGGACACAGAACCTTAGAGAACAGTCATAAAGGCCGTCAAAGAACTCAAGCTTAAAGGGGACACAATGAAACCACATAAGGAACTTAAAAATAACTCAAAGAAAATAAATACCTGAGTGACACTCAAGAACGCACAACATAAGGCTGGTGGAAACGACAAAGATGACCCAGGACTGAAAATGGAGTTCAATAAGATGGCAGATATGTTGAAGATGAGATGAAATGAAGATGGAATTGAAAACCCCAACAGCCCAACCAAAAAACTCAGAGGAAACCTTCAAAGTAGAATGAGTCAAGCAGAAGACAGAATATCAGGACTCAGAGGTGAAGTGGAGGATCTGGACTGGATAAGCAAGAAATACAAAAAGTTTAAGAGCACACAGGAAAGGAACAGAGAATGTGGGACACCAGGAAAAGACCAAATCCTCACATCTTAGATATGGATGAGGGTGAGGGCTCTCAAGTCAATGACATAGACAAGGTCTGCAACAAGACCATGGAAGAAAAGTTCCCACGCTTAGGGAAGACACACCCATACAGGTACAAGAAACACACACACAAAAAAATGCCAAATAAGCAAGACCATGAAACAAACCATTAAACAGATTTGGTCCCCAGAGATTCATGTGTTTGAATGCTTGGCCCATCGGGACCGGCACTATTAGCAGATGTAGCCTTATTGGAGAAGGTGTGGCCTTGTGGGAGGAAGTGTGTCACTGTGGAGGTTGAGCTTTGAGGTCTTAAATGCTAAAGCTACACTCAGTGTGAAACACATCCAGTCTCCTCCTTGCTGATTGTGGATCAAAATGTAGAACTCTCAACTCCTTCTCCAACATTATGTCAGCCTGGAAGTTGTCATGTTTCCCATCATGACGATAATGGATTTAAACTTCTGAAGCTGTAAGCCAGCCCCAAATTAAATGTTTTCCTTTATAAGCATTGCTTTGGTCATGATGTTTCTTTACAGAAATTAAACTCTAACTAAGACACCATATCATAGTTAAAACACTAATTATACAAAACAACAACAACAACAAAAAAAAGGTGCGAGAGGAAAACACAAGTCACATATAAAGGAAAGCCCATCAGAATAGCATCGGATTTCTCAGTAGGAAGTTTGAAAACCAGAGGAGCCTGGAGCCATGCATTCCAAGTTCTAAACGATCACAAGGAGCAACCTAGACTACTCACCATAGTTGAAGGAGAAAGAAAAATATCCCATGATATAAACAGCCTTTAAAATTTTTTATCCAACAAATGAAGCCTGAATACAATAGAGGAAGCAATATTTGGACTGAAGAGAGGAATGAGAGTACCCAAGAGGCTGTGGAAAGAAATTCAAACACATAATCACTAAAACACAAAGGATCACTGAGAACATAAACACTAGCACCCAAGATCAACAACACAATGACCACAATTTACACACATGTTTCAATGACAACTTTTAAATATTCATGGGCTCTGTTCTCTAGGCAAAAAGACACATGCTAACAGAATAGATCGAGGAATAAAGTCCACCTCTCTGTAGTCTACCAGAACCACCTCTCAGCTTTAAAGATAGGTGCCACCTTAGAGTAAAAGGATGGACAAATGGAGTCCAGTCAAGTGCCCACAAAGCAAGAAGGCACCACCAGGCTAACATCAGACAAAGCAGACTTCAGACTAAAATAATCAAAACAGATAAAGACCACATTTCATCCTAATCAAGGGACCAACTAATCAGGAAGGTATTACTGCCCTGATAATACTCAACAGGCACTGGCACACCCGATTTCATTAAACATGAACTACTGGATTTAATGACACAGGTTATGCCAATCCGTTAGTAGCAGGTGATTTCAATACCACATTTTCTCCAGGAGATAGGTTGTCTGGACAAAATATAAATGGGAAAACATCAGGATTAAATGACCACACACATACATCAAATGGACTTAATGGATACCTCCAGAACATTCCACCCAAACACCAATGAACACACACTCCACTCAGCAGCTTCTGGAAGCGTCCCTAAAACAGACCACATCCCTGGACACAGAACTAATTCTTACAAATTAAAGAAGACTGAACTATCTCGTCCACAATGACCACAATGTACTAAATTAAAAACAACAACAACAACAACAACAACAACAACAACAACAAAACAGCAAGCCAATCTCTAGTATATATCCAAACTCATAGAGATTCAATAACTCATTATTGAATGATGGGGAATGGTTCAAAGAATATATCACGAAAGAAATAAAAAAAAAAAAAAAAACAAAAACTCCTGGAACTAAAAGAAACTGTAAATACATTACAACAGAACCTCTGCAACACACTAAAAGCTGTCCTATGGAGGAAAATGTATAATGCTGGTGCCTACATTAAACAATCAGGAAGAACATGATCGCCTTTTATTTTAGAGCCAACATCCACTTATCAGTGAGTACATATCATATTTGTCTTTCTTGAGTCTGGGTTACCTCATTCAGGATTTTTTTTTTAGTTCTCATCCATTTGCCTGCAAATTTCATGATGTCATTGTTTTTAATCAGGTAAGTAATATTCCATTGTGTAAATGCACCACATTTTCTGTATCCATTCTTTGGTAGAGGAACATCTGGATTGTTTTTCAGTTTGTGGCTATTATGAATAAAGCTGCTATGAACATAGTTGATCAAGTGTCCTTGTGACAGGATGAGGTGTCCTTTGGGTAAGCGCCCTGGAGCAGTATAGCTGGGTCTTGAAGTAGATCGATTTCCAATTTTCTGAGAAACCACCATATTGACTTCCAAAGTGGCTGTACATGTTTTTACAGTATTCTCCTTGCTCCACATCCTCACCAGCAGGAGCTGTCATTTGTGTTTTTTATCTGAGCTATTCTGACAGGTGTGAAACAGAATCTCAAAGTCATTTGATTTGCATTTTCCTGATGGCTAAGGATGTTGAATATTTCTTTAAGTGTTTTTCAGCCATTTGGGATTCCTTTGTTGAGAATTCTGTTTATATCTGTACCCCATTTTTAATTGGATTATTAGGTTTGCTGATGTCTAGTTTCTTGAGTCCTTTATATATTTTGGATATTAGCCTTTTGTCAAATGTAGCTTTGGTCATGCTATGGTCTGTAGACCCAGAGGGAGACCGAGTAATGAAAAGGACTTAAGGGGGATGCAAAGATCTACCTGGGAAGGGAAAATAGAACAGATTCCCAGGTGGACTAGGGCAGGTGGGGCTGGGAACAGGAGGTATCATGTTGTGGGGGTACTTGGAGAAACAACTGGAATTGGGGTCATTTCAGGTGCAAGGTGGAAACCTAGTGCGTTGGAAACTCCATGGAATCTATGAGTAATCCTAGCAAAGACTCCTAGTAATGGGGACACAGGGCCCAAACTGGCATCTCTGTAACCAGGCAAGGCTTCAGGTCAGGGATGGGAACACTAACCTAGCCACAAAACCTTCTACCTACAATTTGTCCTGCCTGCAGAGTGTTCTGGGACCAGAGCCTAGCAGAATCGTCATCAGAAGCAGAGAGACGTTATCTAGCAACTGATGGAAGAATCTGTAAATGGCTCAACGATGCAATTCAAAAACTTGGAAAAACAACTAGTTGGAGGCAAGAAATAATAAAAATAAAAGCAGAAAGTAATGAAATGGAAACAAAGAAAAGAATATAAAGAATCAAAGGGCCTAAGGGCTGGTTCTTTGACAAGATAAACAAGATTAACAGACTCTTGGACCAACTACTCAAAAGAAAAAAAAAAGAGAGAGAATCTAAGTTACAGAACCATAAATGAACAGAGAAGCATTACAACAGACAACAAGGAAATTCACAAATGTATAAAGGAGTATTTTTAAAGCCTTATTCTGTTAAGTTGGAAACCTAAAAGAAATGGATGTATTTCTAGACTCAGCCAAATCACTAAAATTAAGCCAAGAAGTCAAAAGCCCAAATAGGCCCATAAGAGACAAGGAGCTTGAAAAAGTAATAAGAAGCCATCTAACCCCCCAAAATTTCCAGGGCCAGATGGATTCACAGCAGAATTTTATGAGAGTTTCAAAGAAGATCTAGCCAGGAGGAGAGGGAGAAAAAGAAAGAGAAAGAAAAGAAGAGAAGGAGCATGATCACTCCTTCAAAACCCCATCAAAGAAGTCAGCATCACTCTAATACCCCAACCAGGTAGAGACACAGCAGGAAAAGAAAACTACTACAGGCCAATATCCCTGAAGAACATAGGCTCAAAAATGTTCAATAAAACACTTGCAAATAGAATACAGACATGCATTTTTTTTTAAAAAAAATTAATTATTCACCATGACTAAGTTGGCTTTATCCCTAGAATTCAGGGAAGGTAACAAACCACATAAATGGACTTAAAGACAAAAATCACAGGATCATCTCAAAAAATGCAGAAAGAGCCTTTGGTGAAACCAGCATGTTTTCATGATAAAAAGCCCTAGAGAATGCAGGGCCAAAGAGAATACACCTCAACATAATAAAAGCAACACATGAGAAACCCACAGCCAATATCAGTCTAAGCAGAGGAAAGCTTAAAACAATCCCACTGATGTCAGGGATGAGACAGGGATGTCCACTTCCTCTTCAACGTTGTGTTCAAAGCATAAGCTGGAGCAATAAGGCAAGAGAAGGAAACTAAAGAGATATAAATAGGGAAAGAAGTCAAATTACTCCTATTTGTGGATGGTATCAGAGATCCCAAAAATTCTACCAGAAAGCTTCTAGAAAAGATAAATAAATTCAGTAATGTGGCAAGAGTTATAATCAGTTTTCATGAATCAATAGCTTTTCTACACATCTACAACAAACATACAGAGAAGAAGATCATGGATATATTCTCATTACCATAGCCTCAAAGAAACCAAAATATCCAGGAATAAACCTAACCAAGCAGGTGAAGGACCTCTACAATAAAAACTTTAAACCTCTGAAGAAAGAGATGGGGAAAGACAAAAGAAAGTGAAGAAACATCCTATGCTCGTGTATTAGTAGAATTAATATTGTGAGATGACCATTTCCCCAAAATCTATTTACAAATTCAAAGCAATCCTAATCAAAATTCCCATCTTGTTATTTATATAAATAGAAAAGGAACCAAGCTGGGCAGTGGTGGCACATGCCTTTAATCCCAGCACTTGGGAGGCAGAGGCAGGCAGATTTCTGAGTTCAAGACCAACCTGGTCTACAGAGTGCGTTCCAGGACAGCCAGGGCTACAAAGAGAAACCCTGTCTCGAAAAAAAACCATAAAAAGAAAAAAAAGAAAGGAAGAAAGGAAGGAAGGAAGGAAGGAAGGAAGAAAGAAAGAAAGAAAGAAAGAAAGAAAGAAAGAAAGAAAGAAAGAAAAGGAACCACAAAAGACCCCCAGATAGGCAAAACAATCCTAAGCAAAAAGAACAATGCTAGAGGGTTTACCATTCCAGATCTCAGATCTCAAGATACATTACAGAGACAAAGTAACAAAACAGCATGATACTGTAACAAGAGCAGACGAGTAGACCAATGGAACAAAATCAAAGATCCACACATTAGTACATATAACTTCAGCCATTTAATATTTAACAAAGAAATTGAAAATCAAATCTGGAGAAAAGAAAACATCTTTAACAAATGGTTTGGGAAACTGGATGCCCATATGCAGAAGAAAGAAAGTAGACCCTGTATCTATCCTCTTGCACAAAAACTAACCCTAAAAGGATCAAAGACCTTAAGGAGAAGTTGAAATACTAAAACTGCTAGAAGAAAAGGTAGGCAGTGCCTACATGATACAGGTTCAGGAAAGAACTTTCTGAACAGGACTCCATTTGTCCAATAATCAAAACCAACAGTTGACAAGTGGAATTTATAAAACAGAAAAGCTTCTGTGCCGCTAAAGTATCAACCAGGTAAAGAGGAAGCCACAACTGGAAGAGAACCTTTTCCAGCTATACAACTGACAGAATATTAATATCCAGAATATATAAAAACTCAAAACACAGAGTCAAACAAACAATTAAAAACCAAACCAACCCTTCAAAAAGTGGGTCTGGGACCTGAACAGAGAGTTCTCAAAAGAAGACGAAAAATGGTTAAGACATGTCTTTTTTTAAAATGTTCATTGTCACCAGGTGGTGGTGGCACACATCTTTAATCCTAGCACTTGGGAGGCAGAGACAGGCAGATTTCTGAGTTGGAGGCCAGCCTGGTCTACAGAGTGAGTTCCAGGACAGCCAGGGCTATACAGAGAAACCCTGTCTCAAAAAACAAAAACAAACAAACAAACAAAAAATGTTCATTGTCAATAGCTTTAGTTAAAACCAAATCAAAACTATTTTGAGATTTCATCTTGCCCCAGTCAGAATGGCAAACATCAATGGAACAACCAATAACAAATGCTGGAGAGGGTGTGGGAGAAAAAGCAACTCTTTAATTCATTGTTGATGGGGTTGCAAACTGATCCATCTATTCTGGAAATAAGTGTGAAGAATTCTCAAAAAGCTAAAAATAAATCTACCATAAGACCCAATTACACACCACTTCTTGACTTATGCTCAAAAGACTTGACATCCCCCTCCACAGAGTCTTGCTCCACCATGGTTATTGTGGCTCTTTTTACAATAACTAGGAAATGGAAGCAACCTAAATGTCCTTTAACTGACCAATGGATATTTAAATGTGCTACATATACAGTATGGCATACTATTCAGTGATAAGGAAAAATGAAACCATGAAATTTGCAGGTCAGTCAGTGGCTGGAACTAGGAAGGATCATATTGTTGGGTTTTGAATTAAGGTCATATGAGGACATAATAAACTTGTGACATGGATGGGGCACCATCCAATGTTGATGTTGTTCTTCAGCAAGGGAATTTGGAAAGCCACCAAATGAGGGAAGGAACACGGGAATGCCCGTGCCTGTCCTCAGCTTCTAGAGAACAGTTAGGGTAAGAGATATCCCTGTACTCCGGAGATCTTTCTCAAGATAGACAGCACTTTTGAGCTTTATATAACCTTGGGCATGCTGCCTGTGAAGCAGGCTTCCCTGCCCATCTGCACACTCGTGACTCTGTTATCCAAGGAGCTGCAATAACAACAACGAGCCTTGTCAGGCAAACTGCACTCGAGTGCTCCACTGCCCTCGGTCTCCTGGTTTCCCACCTTATTTCTTTTGGCATGAATTATAGTGAGTGAGGTAACCTAGACCCATCAAGGAAGACACTGGGTGTCATCTCTCATCTGAGGTTCCTAGCTCCAAACCTTCAGATGTTAGTAACGTATCCTGTAGTTACCTCGGAAACCAAGAAAGTAAAAATGGACAACTGTGACATGGGGTTGTAGGGAGCACTAGATAGGGAAATAGCAGGATACGAATGATCTGGTGGGGAAAATAGAAAAAAAACAGGAGTCCTCTAATTAAAGAGGGGGAAGAGAGATCGATACAGAAGGATCGAGGAGGATAGGATGAGACTAAGGATGCCTGAAAAGTCATAAGGTACCATACTACTAACTATCTCCCTAAAGATATCTATAGAGTGTAAGTCAACATATACAGACATAGAGTTTAAATGAAACTTTCCCATCTAGACTGACAATGCTTCCTCCAAAGAGCCAAAGACCTCTTTTGAGTTAGCCATGGTTGGGCAAGAGAATCTACAAACATAAGCTACGGTTAATGCCTTTGTTCGATTCCCAGATGTAGACGGTAAGTCCTTATTGTTGAAGGGACTGTGTGCTTCAGACGTAGGACCCAGAGGCTCCTGAGCTCTAACTGACCTATAAGCTTCCTCCCCGAGAACTTGCTTTCACAGCACCAGAAAACACTATGCAAGCTTCCAAAAGAGGGAGGCAACCGTCAACCAGACCATATGTACACGCAACAGCCATCATGTGCAAAATAGTAGTACCCATGTCTTGATGCTAACCAACAGCTTTCTAACCGGATTTAAGACCTGTTCAACGAGAGGGTAAATGTGCCTGGTACTAGAAAGCTAATGAACTAGCTATGAGGACCACAGGTAAGTGTAGGTTTCATCCCTCATCACAGAAACTTCTCCTAGCATCATACAGAGAAACATGACAGAAAACCACAACTGATCACATGCAGAGTTCTGGAGCCCAGTTTCAACTGATAACATCTACAACCCGACTCAGGTACCTAAGGTTCAGGGATAACTGCAAAAGTAGCCGTGGAAAGACTATAAGAGCCAGGACCAGGAAGTTTATGTGAGACTATGTTTCCTACATTTGTCATAAGCTACAGCCATAAAGCCCGACCAGCATGGCTGCCTAACATGAGCTGGACAAGGACGACAGCAACAGACATGAAGCCGCAACCTTAGACAAGGCATTGTGACGTAAGCCACCAAATTATCCAGCCCTGAGTTTCGCAGCCCTTTCTTTGTCTTTTATGCACAAACCCCACACCCTGGTTGGAACTTCAGTAAGCAAGATATAGAACTACAGATGCCAAAAAGGAAGGTTGGTACCTGTAGGGACTTTCCTGGGGCTATGGCCTAGGTCTTTGATGGGTTAGGTCTTTGTTCCCATTTTGGCAGGTGTTGGGGCCTACTTGCTGGGTTTTAAGGTCAGAATGGTGCTTCTAACATGGTGTCAGTCAGATATGCAAAGGCCTAGGGATCTACTACAAAAGAACCATAGGAAATAAGGAAAGCCGAGAGCAGGAGAAATACTCTTCCCTGGGAACGGCACATCAATTAGTTGTCAATACTAAATGGTTAATCCTGAAAACATATACATACCATAACATTATACCAACTGAGCAGGGCTTATTTATGTGTTTAAGAAAATATATGTAATAACAAGAAAAGAAAGAAGAGGACACAATTTAAAAGAGAGCAAGGAGGAGATATGTATGAGAGTTTAGAGGGAGAAAGAGAAGGAGGAAATGACCCAACCATATTATAATCGCAAAAATTAAAAGAAATAAGTTTTTTTAAGATCCCATCTTAACCCTCCTCTTCCTTTTACTGCCCCTGCTTCTGCCCTCCAGGGGGTGGCCCCAAGGGTGTGAGAGCAGGACAGCTGCCCCCACCTCTTGCTGCTGCACACAGGAGAGCATCTCACCCACCCTGACTGAGCAACACAGTAGAGCTAGCCCTGGCGGGGACATATGTGAGCCGGTCCCACTGATTGTCTGCCAAGCAGCGGTGTGGGCACCAGAGAGATGCACCCCACCAGTAGGTGACCTGTCTCTGTCCCTCACTGGCTGCAGCATTTGGGAGAGCAGCCCTGTGCCTTGCCAGGACAAAGCAGGAGATCTGGCCCTGGTGGTGTGGGTGCAGAGGTACTGGAGGGGCTGACCAACTCAGATTCCATCCAAATCCAGATCTAGGCCTCTGAGTTGTGCCACCCCAACATCTACCCCATCTATGAACTGCTGGAACATGTGAAAGGGCTGATCCTGCAGACCCAAAGCTGTAGGATCTTTATGATACAGGGCAACAATAGGGTATCTGAGAGGAAGCCCTGTATGGACCCAGTACTGATGGTGCAGCAGAAGCCAGAGGCCCCAAACCACACTAGTGACTCATTGCAATAAGAAAAGATGCGTGGACAAAAGGACAAACTGAGTAACCCTTGCCATCGCTTCCACAGCGAGCTGTTTTTATTTTAATTTAACTTTATTTATTATGTTGTCTTTATTTTTTTTTTTTGTTTTATTTTGTGGGGGAGGTTGCAAGGGCAGAGGACAGATATGGGGATATGGGGAGACAAGTGAGATTGGGGTGCATGATGTGAAGTTCACAAGGAATCAATTAAAAGAAATTTTTAAATCCCGCCTTAAAGTTTGTTCCCTAGAATAGCTTGTCATCTCCTCCTGTGGACCAAGATCCCTTGGAAAAGCCTCTGAGATCTGGGTGGCCATGTAAAATCTTCTGGTGAATGTCCTGCTGGTGAATGCTCTTGAGACTATGCTTGTGAGAGAGCAGGCAAAGTGAGGTGAACAGAAGATGCTGGACTGTGATGCCAGGGAAGCAGCTGTGGTCTCCTGGGGGACCTGTGAGGCTCAGGATGTCCCCCCCCCAGGGGTGTCCTGAATGGAGTCCAGGGAGATGAACGCTTGCAGCTCGCTTTGGGCTTTTATGTCTGTTTTCCCTAGGAAAGGAAGATGGCATCAGGCGCGCCTCCAGTCAAGGAAGTATCCTCTTGCCAAGCCTCTCAGCATCAGGGTTAGTGAGGATGGAGCCCAGTTAGTTCTGTCTTGGAGGCTAGCACTGCTTTAATCAGATTTTACCTCCAGTTTCACTGTGCACAAGAAACTCCAGCTCCCTGGTATTCCTCACCTGAACCCTGACCTACGTATGCATCCAACGCCTCTCAATCCCCACCATGTCCTTCTTATTGGCTTCCTAGAATCCACAATTTATAGCCACAACACCCCAAGTCTCAAAATGTTCCTTAAACATTCATTCACCTTGGCAAAAATCCTTAGAGCGTTTGGTCATGGCTCCAAAAACTAGCTTGTCTTGTCAGCTTCTGGAAAACTGAGAAGCATGAGAACCACTGATGGTGGAAATGAACATGTCACCACGGATTTTAAGTGTAGTAACCCTGTCCACTTGGGACTGCCGCACTGGCTAGTCCGGTCTCCCACACCATCCCAGTGACACTGGACCACATCTACAACGCCATCTTTTTTAAAGGCCTCAGTTGCATGTTTCTAAGACTTAGATCCGGTCCCCTGAAGACCCACGTGCTGAAGGTGTGGTGCCTGCTGTGGCCCTTTGGGAAGGTGCAGATCAAAGGCAAGACACTGTAGGATATCTTAAGTCACTGAGCCTGTGCCCATGACGGGAATGTTGGGTCCTCTGTACCTTCTCGATCCCCTTCATGCTGCCCATGAGTTGAATATCTTTGCTTCATCAGGCGTCATGGTGTGCTACCTTCTCACGGACCCAAAAGCAGTAGGACCACCTGGTTATAGACTAGATCCCCATCTCCCCCTGCATCCCCCGCCAAAGTGAGACAAAGTAAACATTTTCTCTTACTAAGTTGGTAATCTCAGTTATTTGCTATTGTGACAGAAATCTGATTAAAGGAGTAATTCTTCATTGCGTGGAAGTTGCTGCCATTCCCTTTTAGATAAGTGTAACTAGAGCAAGGAAGACAGGTGTTGAGACACTCAAAAACACACAAGAAGACAGAGACGTAACACGTGCCATGTGCCGATGAGTTGTGTTTGTCTTGGATCTCAGGGAGGGGGATGGCCACTAGGGAGGAGCGCCCCCCTGTGTCCTGGAGCCCATCTGCACACGACTGTCTTCTTTCTTCCTGTTGCTGATCTCTCTAAGTCTGTCACCTCTTGGGTGGTATATTCTTAATGCCTTTAATCATCAAATATCAGAAGACAACATCCAGGAGCAGCAGCAGCAGTTCAGTGCAATAGCTGGGCTGAAAAGCTGCCAGAGGGCTCCCAATCCAAACCCAGTTCCCCATCTCGTTCAGGCCAGAATAAAATCAAGACAACAATGGCAACCCAATGACAGTTTTACTAAAGTGTCTAAAGGTCCCTCGTGATTAAGCCTCATGACTCCTCTGATTTCTTCTCCAGTTTCTCAGCTTGGCTCCTTCTGCCACAACTTAGAATGCATTGCTATTGGTGGGTACGCCAGAGAGTCGGGTGCAGAGCGGGGTGCTATTCAATAAGCCCAAGATGCTCTCTGGGACACTCTTAGCTCTTGGATTGGCAGAAGCTAGTGTTCTGCTCAGTTGATAGCTTCGAATCAACGAGGTTTTTATTTATTATCACAAGGTGTTACCTCAGATACAGAATGGGGCAGAAAATGGCTGCTCCAGAAGGCTAAAGGTAGCTCGGGATAAAGTAAAGCCTCTGACCCTTTAAATGTCCAATCTCTCCATAATACTGAAATTCCAATCAGTCCATCGGTCTCTGCAGACACAAAGATCCTCCCAGGAGCTCACTGCTCACAGCCAGACTCAGCTTCTTTTCAGTTTTTTGTTTTGGTTTTGGTTTTGTTCACTTAGCTGCCCAAGCATCTACAGCGTCCCATAATGAATAGCTGGAAAACAAAATAAAGTGTGATAGAAACTGCTTCCTACAAGAGCGGGAGGTTTTCTCCTCTCCACCAGATGATGCTGTTGAGCAGTTTCCGTAAACATTCCAAGTTGGCCATTCAGTTTTAATATACAGAGGATAAGCCAGTGTTCCGCAGTGTTTTTCTAAACTACCATGTTTTATAAATTTAGATAGACTTTTATGGGGTTCTTGAGACTTGTGGGTGTGCAAAATTTGGATCACTTTCTTAAATAGGCAGAATTACTAGGTGGATGTTAGTAATAGAATTTCAACAACCATCATGTATTTGACACCCGTGTGTGGGGTGTATGTGTGTGTGTGTACATATGTGTGTGTGCGCATATGTTGACATCACATGTCTGCCTTTATGACTCTCCATCTTATTTTCTTTATATTTATTTATTTATTTATTTATTTATTTTGAGACGGGTTTCTCACCAAAACTGGTGCTGACCACTTTAGCAAGGCTAAGTGGCCAGCGAGCCCTGGAGAGTCCCAGCCTCGGCCTCCCAGCTGTGCAGGTATGCACCACAATGACCAGCTTTATGTGGGTTCTGGGCATGAAGCTCAAGCCCTCTTACTTGCCTGCCGCGCGCTACCTCGCCAATAAGGAGCACGCCGCACTCTGGATTCTTCTGACAGCAATTTATTGT